>JAZGTK010006623.1:0-17178 GCA_036877625.1 Ambastaia sidthimunki | reverse complement strand
CTTGGCTGATGTCCTGAGAGGGGTGGATCACAAAGCCAGAGGCGACAGGTGCAATAGCTCACAGAAGACAGGCCATGAAGTGAAGAAATGAAAGAACCATATCACACACCAGGTCCAGATGAACGGTCATCAATAAGTTTACTACACCCTGATGCCCCAACCCTTTCCTCCACTTAGCATGCACCTCCAGACACTCATAACTTGCCCGCCTGTGGAAAAATGCACAAGTATGCTTACAAGGGCAGCAGCTGATCAGGGTTTGATGTATTGTTGTTCCCCTCAGAATATCTCTCGTGCATCTGCTTTCTACACAGTATTAGATTCTCGTTTCTTAATAATTAACCTTCCTTATCATGTGCCATTAAAGAACTGCCTGAGAATTCTAGACCCTCAAAATTAACCTGATGTGTTTATGTTTATTGTTTGCCCTCCCACCTCCCCAGCTAGCAATTTTAGGCTTTAAGGAACATTTTGCTAATGTTTCCATTATTTACAAAAGTTAAAAATTTAAATGTTATTTTTTTTTCTCAAAAGCATGCAGTATTTTAGAAATTGCATTAATATTAATGCTTGGTAATAAGAAAATTATTCAACCTATTTTTAGCTGTAATGTTTTAAAAACAATCACTTAACTACTTAAAAATAAAGTTTTTGATATAATGGTTTATTACTTCAAACAAATTCATTAAAAAAAAATCAAAATTTTTAATTAATTCTACTAATGTTAGTAAAATATCTTTTTTTGACTTTGAGAGGACTTAGACCTTGAGAGAGCGTTAGCCAACATCCTGAGAACATTTCCTGTTAGCTGGGTCGAAACACACTGAAAGCTCATGACAAGCATGACAATGTAAAACCAAAAGGCATTGTTCCTATTTTCTGCTGAACCGTACTTTTTTGTCTCAGCCGTGGTGATCGCATTCCCCTTATGTCCTGTATATTCTTTATTTCGCATTTTCAAAGTCAATCTAATAAGCACACAGAGAAGTGTGATGACAGTGAATTCCGATTAGATCCGCAGCAGGGAATGTGATCAGGGAATCTAATATAGCTTCGTGTGGAACGTTTAGGGACTCCAGTAATGCATCTTTCAAAGACCTGCGGCCCACATGAGACACATGCTGGCCAGCATAACTGCAGTGTCCTTGGAGAGGTTATCTTCAGCATAACAGAATGGCAGCTTTTTTATCCTGCATATATGTCAAGCCAGTGTGTTTCAGACATTGGTCCATTGGGAAGAGACAGTTCATGATGCCCAATTCAGATTTATTATGTTATTACCATGTAGAGTAACATGCAGCAGCTCATATACTCAAGCTGTCATGACAGAACTATTTCCCCAGTATTACTGGAGCCGTAAATCTCGACCTCATAGTGCAGAAATAGCTTTTTATGTTTTGTTCTGCAGTGCTTTTGTGCAGCTTCATAAACGCATCTGTTGCTCCGTGCTCCTTGTGCTTTTAAAGGAACAGTTCACCCAAAAATAAAAATCTGTCATTGTTTGCTCACTCTTACGTTGTTTAAAACCAAGATTCTGTTATTTATTTCCACTGAACACTAAAAGAGAATTTTTAAAAGTCTCCACAGAGATCTTTTAAAACTAATACTTCATAGTGATCTATAGCTTTGAAAAAGGACAAAGAAATACTTTAAAAGCACCATAAAAGAACTCCATTTGACTTGTGCACTCTTTTCCAAGTATTTTCTTGGAAGTATTTATGTTTGCCTTGTAAACAGGAAGTGTATGATTTACCTGTAATCATAAGAAAAGTTGAAAACAGTAGTTGTTGAAATGTGTGTGTTTTGTCTTTTATAGATAGTAATGTTGAATATTTGGAACAATCTGGCACTCTAAATTATCCAGAAAGTAAAATTACAGATTAAAGTGGTTTGAGAGTCTATAGAGAACCATGTCTTTTCAAATATATGTGAGTGTGTCTGTGAGAGAGAGAGAGAGAGAGAGAGAGAATGAAATGTCAGTGTAGGGATGGATCCGTGGTGAGTTTGTCCAAGGTGGCTTTCTCCGAGTCGTGCCATCATGTCTGGCCCAGCCTCTCTTTACGCGCACAGTGGCACCTGCATTAATCACAGCAGGGGTCTGAGAATCAATCCACATGCCCTCGTATTTTGTGGCAGAGAGACAGAGAGAGAAAGATAAAAGAGAGAGAGCTGGCCCTCCATCCAGCCAAACAGATTGACAAACCAACAGACTAGAGATGCCAGAGCAAACAGGAGCAGAGCTGAAGCTCCAGTGGCAATCTGGGACAGTGGGGGAGCAAACTCAGACCCACAATGCATCTGTTTGCTCTGCCTGTCTTGATTAGTTTGGAGGCAGTTTACTTAGAGATGTCTGAATCCTCTCTGTGTGCTGCAGGAAATGGTCCAGGGTCAGAATACAGTGACCTCACAGTAAACACAAAGTGAAGTATTGTACCAAAATGCCCTTTCATTTCAGTGATGAATGCTTTCTGGAAAGAACTCTTCATGTTTTTGTAACTTGTAGCAGTGAAAAGTTTCTGAGCGGACATCCTTGGTCTTTAATTCATATTCTATAGACTGTGCTCAGAGCTATGCAAGAACAATTGACCATTTTTGAAAACACGACTGGTTACAGGCTTTCTTGTTCAATTTCTGACTTGTAGTTGTTAATTCTCAACATAATAGCATCTTACAGTATGAATCATGCAAATGTAAACGAAAAACAGCAGTTACAGACAGACTTACCCATAATTCAAAAGCATAGCAGAGAATAACATTGTGATGTAAACTAAGAGTTAATATTATCTCTTAGTTTACATCACAATGTTATTTTTGAAGTGCATATAATGAGATCTCTCTTTCTAACCCTGGAACATTAGTTTAAAAAATCTGCCACATAAGGGATGTCCGAGGGAATGAATACTGCATTATTTATGCACCTCGCACTGAATTTATGAATTTATGACGCTCAGACAGTCGTCCTTTGTCTTCTTTAATACATACAGTAAAGACCCCTTCAACACATGCTGTATGTTGTGGCAGAACCCTATGGCAATGTATATGCTACTTTTATAGGTCCTAAAAAACTACAACAATATCACACTGACTGCAAAGATGTGCAGTTCTTTTATGAGTTGGTTTATCCCCCTGCCAAGATCTAGCAACATCCGTCCTAGTCAGCACTTCTGAGTTCACTTAGACATTAACTTTATGCCTTGAACCCGAAATCTGGTGTGAATCTTACAAGGGTTTTCCTTTTAAGTTCAGTTAAGTTTATCTTTAACAGTGATTCGAAGCATTATTTTCCCTTTTTAAGAGCTTATCACTGGAAAAGTGCCTTGTTAAACTGGGTTAACTGTACAGGCACCCTTGTGCTAAAATTAACATTTACTACAGAGAACATAGATTTTCCCTCAAGTAGCTAAATCTGCACTTTATCAGTTCAAGCACATTTAGCTAATAAATCTGTAAGAACGTGGGACGGCAGTCTGCCCCTGTTTTGGCAGAAGAAAGAAAATAATATCTCACTATAATGTGTTGTGTCAGGTGTGGTGATACATGGATTTAGATGTAGAATGAGGTCATTTATTATTTCTCATGTACACATTGATTTAAAACTCGTAAAATGCAAATCCATTTTTTAAATTGATTCTTTTCAAACAAATCTCTTAAATTTTAATGGCTTTTGGGGGACGTATGGACCACTTTTATGAAGCTTTCATAGTTTTTTTTGTCCTTTCTAAAAACAAAAAACTTGTTCTTTATTAACTGTACAAAACAGTTTTGCCTTGAATTTCTACTTTTGTGTTTCACAGAAAAAGTAACAGCGGTGTTGGAATGATCTGAAAACCATGTCAGCTACGCTCATGAATATTAATTAGGTGATGTAACATTCAGCCAGTAGGCTTCTGCTTGGTCTTAAGGCTTAGTTTTATCCGGCAGGGTGAGGGGCATGTTAACACCCCTGGGCTTTGGTACAACATAGTTCTAAGTAAATAACAACATTTTCTTTTTTATTTGAACTGTTCCTTTAAACAGTTCTTTATTTATAAACTTGTCTGTCCACTGAGGCCTGGCTGAGTCCAATTTGCTCCAGTGGAATCGACCTAAAAAGGTCAAAACTTAATTGGGTCTCTGCAGTGTTTCAAATCATTTACTTCCATGATTCAGGTTACACATGCACATTTACTCCCAGATGCAGTAATAGATGTTGACTTAGACTGGATATGTTATGACCACCGCTGAAGAGATTTATAGTCACAGTGAGGGAAAACGTGCCATGCTGTATTTTGATTAAGCAAAGCCAGTTATTCTTCAAAGCGTAAACATGTCTTCACTTGTTTACGGTCCGCAATGCAGTTTTAATACCTTCAGAGTGTTTTCAAGCATAAAGTGTTCATTTTAAAGCATAAAATATATGAATGTGGACAAACAAACTGTCTCCTTGCACAAAAACATGTAAACGTACTCCCACATAATGTGTAAGCTTAGGTATTTGAAGTCGGGCTTCAAATAGACCCCCTGCACCACTCGCAACATCCATTCCCACACAAACCTCTTGGCTGCTCCTCAGACAAGCATACAGTACAGAGTGGGATAGAGTAAAAGGATGGGAAAATGCAAATGTCGGAGGCAGAGGCTACCCTTTGCTGCATTGATCGTTTCTGAGTTTCTGTGAGGAATATTCTGTGGTATTTGTGCACAAACTGAGGTGTGGATGTTTACATAATCAACTGGTTTACCCTTCAACACTAAAATCAACAAGCCCTGTTTTGTTTTTGTAGCAAATGAAGTTAGATTGTGAATCTTTATTTCATGCAGAGCTAAATCTTCCTGTTGAGCTTGTTTTGAGTTCATTAAAAGAATTAGAGTTTTCATTGATGTCTAACGATTGTTCTGGTGAAGTGTGTCTGAGGAAAAGTTTTGCAGGGTGGGTTTTTGTGTGTGGTTCTGATAAGACACTGAAATATTCTTATTAATTTCAAACTTCTATAAGATTCTTTTTTTCTCTGTTGTCTTTGTTCTCAAAAATGTTTCGGTTTTTAAGTCCTGAAAGTAATTTTTTAAATCCTCAGTAAAAACCAATTTTATTTTATATTCATTTGCAAACCAAGTGGTGCAACACAATCCGTGGTCTTTATGATGGCAGTGTGGTAGATTTCTCAACGCTGTCATGAAATACTAGCTTTTCCTAATCAATCTATTGAAATACACATCAAATAAGAATTTGTTGCTGTCACTTTTATGTGCATTGGCCTATAAATGGCCTGAGCAGATGTAAATGTTGATATGTTTTGAAATAGATATTACTGTGTGTGTAAAAGAAAATACTAGGGGTGCCTTTATATTCCTCTCATTGGGAGACAGAGCTCATGATCTGTGGAAATCAATGATTGAAACCCTATCAGACACTATAGAAATGCAAAGTGTCCCTATAGAAATCAATATATGTGCAAGAGTAAAGCTTAGAATCCTTTCAAATACATCTAGTATCTCTGACTTGGAGGATCTGTGAGTTAAAAAAAGGCTATGAATATTTTTGGTAGATATGCGCAATATTTGAAAAATGGGGCTTTGAACCCCATGTGTGGTGAGCTAGTGTGACTATTGGATAGGCTGGGAAATTTTCACTGTTCTTAAAAGGTACTGTAGAATGGATGGAGAAAGTTTAGTCTGTTTATACTTTTGTATTAAATACATGTATAATCAAATTTACACTGTAAAAAGGCTTAAAATAGAACTGTTATCATTTTTGAAAAAAAGTATTGATTTATATTTATGCATTTGACAGATGCTTTTATCCAAAGCGACTGACAGCACATTCAAGCAATACATTGATCAGTATGTGTGTTCCCTGTGGCTCGAACCCATAACCTTCGTACTGCTAACTGGTTGATTTAACACTTTTACACTTTTTAACTGCCGTTTTAACTAATGTTTAATATTGCATGTCATGCAGTATTTAGTCTGCAGCAATCAGTAAATTGTTATAATGACAACATTATTAATCCATGACTCATGACTTGTCAACAGAATTTAAAGAGATAATGACAGAGAGTCCTGCATGATAGATGCAGCATCACGATTATGGAAGCAATGATGTATTATGTTTCTGCACCTGTGCATCAGACGATTTGTCACTTTTCTCTGTGAATCATATTGACCTGCTGTATGTCACGCAGCCACATAAACACTCTAATATGATCAGTACGGTTACATCAGCATCGACTGCCGATTCCTGTCTTGAAAGTAGCTTTTCTCTGTTTTCTTAGACAGTCAGAACATCAAAGATCAAAAATAGATTAAATCTCTGCATTTTATTTGAAACTTACTATCTGTGAAAAGAATCTCTGATAATAGTAACTTCAGATGTTAGTTTGATGTAAAATTGCCAAATTCACTTTAGAGGTTTTTGTACCACATCTAGTCATCACACAGGCAAACGCTTTCTGTCTGTTGTCTGTATTGCTATCATTTACACATCAGTGTTGAAATGTCATAAAATCTCTGTCATTTTCCAGAAATCACCTGCATCATTTTGTTAAGGTTAATTATTTGTGGTAAAGGAGAGTCATGAACCGTTCTGTAATTTGTCAAATTTAAGACATCATTTCATTGTATATAATAAAGAAACACTAACGATAAATGCACATTGCTAGTGTTTTGGCTTTGTTAAACATACCATCAGTGCAGAACTTATTTCTGAAAACAACAAGTTCTAAACAAAAAATACTCTTAAATGTATAGTTAAGTGTGAAATTACCTAGTGTTAATATATCATAATCATAACATTGCATGCATTCTGCCTCTATTGTTACTCAATCCAACATTTATAATTGCCATCATATTTTATCTTTTGATCACTGAGTTGGTTCATAAATCATAACACGCACAACAGTTTTTCCAGCTTTGAATTTCCAGACGTTCCTTCAGCCGATTACACGCTGTTTGGTGCCCTGCAATCAGATCTTACTGTAGCTGCCGGAGCGTAATTGAGCTGATGAAATACAGTGTGCTTTTAATCTGTAATCTGTCTGATACATCTGCATGCGGTGGAATCGCCCCACAAAAGATTCTTTTACTGAAATGAATCTGTTTTGGGGAGCAGAAGGGGTCAGTCCTGTTTGTGCAGTCAGATGCCAGACCTGGCGCGTTTATGCCAGCTACTTTATTCTAGCCTTGATTCTGTTCCTCAGTGCTGAATCGAGCCCATCTTTGCCCAGCAGTGATGGCTGTTTTGCAGCATGCGAGGGAGGGGAGGGGGTGTAAGTCAGGGCTTTCTCACATAGGCTGCGCAGCAATGCTGCCAAATGGAGATTAAGGTTTATACTGGCACTGATAAATTAGTAACACTCAACAAAAGGTTTTGGACTGAAATCCTGCCAAATAAATGTGCATGTAGTGTTAAAGCTGCTAATTTGAGGATGTTGGACTGGGTGTGCATGATCAACATGGCACAATTGTATTCAGTTTTAAATTTTCGAGGACCATCTTTCTTTAGTAATTGAAAGTACGAAATCAATGAAAATGAAATAGATATGTTTAAAGAGATAGTAGACGCAAAAATAAAAGTTCTGTCATGTTGTTTCAAGTCTGTATGATATATTTTTTTTCTTTTGAAAACAAAACATTACATAATTTCCCAAAAGAAATTGGTGACTCCACAAAATAACATTAAAGTAGTTCATATAGCTTTCTTGTCTTGCATTTCTTGTTTTAGTAAATAACGATTTCTGACAGAATTTTTTATTTGAATTTCTCTATTAAAGCATTCTTGGAGTTTTACATTTGTAAGTCAGGCCACACTAAAGTCGAAAGTAAACAATGAAACATCATTTGCACTTCTGAGAGTTATGTCCAAATTCCGCAGTGGTTTAGTCATTCAGATTGTCTTTGATTCAGATCAAAAGGCTTGAGTCAGAAAGATGACCGAAGTCAGTCAGTAACATACGCAATTATATATGTGTGCCGATGGGTGATGACTTTTTGAACTAAAACAGACCTAAAACATGGCAGACCCATAAATTGCTCGTTCGTCTGACTTTTGCCTGATTACATCATACAGTTGTGCTGATTATGTAATTTGTAATAATTCCTCTGACCACAGCTGTCTGTGTAATAGGACAGCATTGCCCAGTTATCATTGTCACAAAGAAGATATTAAAGTCTAGAGATACTATGTGTTGATGTTTGTCACCTGTGGCAAATATGTACAAAAAAACATCTCCGTAGCAAGGACAGATCACATTTGTTCACGAAAGCAAAACCCTTCCCTAGATAAAAAAGCTTAACAGTAATACACATGAGAAAAATGAGTGTCATTAGTACAAATCCGGTATTATAATTTGATGAGTCAGATATTACGCTGCTTTCAGAGAAAGAAAGAGAGAAAAGGAGGTATTAGAACATCTTTATCATACTGTCATTAGTGTTTGTAATCTCACTGGAGGAGATGAGACCAAACTCGCCGTGTTTCCTGAGGGATTTAACCACTGACTTTTTTTTCTCCCTTAAGCAGGAATTTAACCAGCCACTGATGGGTGATAAATTCATCACAAACTCTTAATTATTCAGATGTGACATGACACAGCTGAGATTTGCATTTTTTTGACAACTTTCGGTCTCTGTGAATCAAAACTTCTGGGCATCTGATGATGCAGATAAGTCGAGCTAATTTTGTTCCTCTCTCAAACTTTTGCCTCAGTGAGTTGATTTGAGATAAGGCTGTTTTTAAATATGTGGCAGAAAATTTGTTAATTTTCATGTGCGGCCATAAGAATCAAAAGCAGTGATGAGTGAATGTACAGTAGTTTGTGTGGTAGTTATTTTTTTAACACTTTTTGTTTTATTTGTGAAATTCTCAAATATGGAAAGCAATTATTAGACACAGACATTCTTTCTGCTTGTTAACTTGGCATTTTGATGTAAAGTGTGACAGCTCATTATGTCAGCATGTATGTCTAACCTATTTCAAATATCTCATTGTTTGGAAAGATTTGGCGTCTTATTCAAAAACACATTGAGGAAGATGATATGATTGCTTTGACAATAATAATCATTATTTTCTCAAGAATTGCAGTTTGTGTTATTCAAACATTTAAAGTTGCAATCAAACACTGTGTTTGAATCCGGGGTCCATTAATTATTCAAGGTTTTGTAATCTCAGAATTGCATGAGAACTGGCAAAGGCAGTACAGAAGTCTCTTTGAAGCCCTTTGAATGTGCTGATTTCATGAGAAAAGGCATGATATAAGAAATGCTACAGCTGCAGTTTTCTATATGGGGTGAGCATGAGAGAAAGAAATATTCAGAGGCCATCTTCCCTCAAACAGTTTTGTGATTTTCATATTGACTCAATTTAGGAGCCAAGCAGAGATATGCATTTTTTTCATAGCGCTCCCTTAGACCCTAAGACCTAATCCTAAAAAGATCATTACAAATAGAAGAGACCGCTGGCAGCCACCCACGCCGTGACCCTGCGGGACCCCGAATATTGAGCCTGTCTGCGCTCCAGCACCGCAATCAGTGCAAACCTTGTGACTTTCTAAACTTACTGCTTGATAGGCTGATATTTTAAGATCTATTCCAAGACATTGTGAAAACACATTCAGGAGAAGTTACATCATGTTTTGGGTCCTCAGTCAGAGGGAAACGGCATCAAATGTTCATCCTGAATTCTCAGAGCAGAGGATTGAATGTGTGCCCTCAGTTAGCGTGGTGTGAACACTGTTACAAAGCAATCCCTGCACCAGCAGTGGAGGCTGGACGTTCACATGACCCGGCGTTATGAGCCGCTGATTTCCCATCAGGTCTGCAGCATTCATTCAGCTGTTGTGTTCAGTCACTGAAACCCTCAAGCAGTGGAGATCTCTGCATTGACCATCTGTGTGGATGCTGGGGAGTGTGTTTTAATTGCAAATGAAGCTAAACTCCTTATAAAGCATTCTGGGAGATGTAGATTAATTTGCATAAAACCTATGGAGGCAGTATAGGACGGTTCATGTTAAAGGACATTCAGGTTTGCTTGTTTATTTCCCCATGTTCTTGTTTGACCAGATCTTTGGCCTTTGACAAATCTGCATGATGGCAGAGTGAGACCCTTCTTCATCCAGTGAAAGTGTAGGAAGTGAATCATAACATTTATTGCGGCCCCTAAGGGCCCATCAGTTCCAACTACTTTCAGTATACTCTACAGATCTGCAGGTCACTGGGTCTCCACCATAAGTATGCAGCTCTGTTGTATTCGGAGTTAAAATCTAAAAGGCTTTTATTGCGAGAGAATTGTTTTAAATCACGGCCTGTTGTTGAAATCTTGCAGCAAAGGTGGCTGTTTGTTAGACATTTGACTCGATAAACAGCCCATTGTAATTCATCCCAGAACCTTTTGCAGGCAGTTTTCTGTAGCATATTTCTCCCTTACTGATTCTGAATATTTAGATTCATAGCTATTCTCACTGACGTATACACCAAGGTGCCCCAAAGCTGCTGCTTAAATCTTAAATCAAATTGCTTTAAACTTTCAATATTCTCCGATTCCAGTCTAATTAATCACTTGTTTGAGGGTCCTAAGATGAACTCTAATAAGGGGTGTTATGAATGACTGAGCAATGAGACATACACACTGAAACAGAACAGCACTTCAGTTTCATTACACGCACCAAAATAAATGCCGTGACTGGATTTGATTCCTGTGAAATCAGATGGAATCTCTCATTTGTTCTGTTTTTCCCCTTGAAAGATTTCAGGATTTCTGTGTGTTGTTGTGTAATTAAGTTATACAGTTATGCAGAGTTCTCTGAAAGTTCACATTCATTAAGGCAGTAGTTGAAAGTTTGGCATAATTTATTCAGCCGCATGTAAATAAATGCATCCGCCTTCATAACATGAGGAAAAGTAAGCAATGATAAACACATTTCGGTGCGCTGTTCCTTTAACTGTTTTTAACTGTGTTTTGAAAAGAAATAGCAGATATAAAAAGGCACTTTTTTACAGCTTGAATCTTTTTGTTGTGTTTTTGTATACAGTACATGCACTTGTGGGAAGACAATTCAGTATGCGTTCCTCACAATTCTGTGGCTTGAATTGTATTACTATTATTATTATATACACAACGCCTACCTCAGCTGGCGTTTTTGCTCTTCAAATGAAAACCAATTATTACAACAAGGAAGCTGTCATCATGAGGATTGTTAGCATGAAGATGTTTGAAGTACTCTGCAAGAGAAAACGGTCAAAGGAAAAAAGTCTAGAGACTTCAATAAATAATGCTGAACTCAGATCCAAACATTGCTGTTGTTTAGGTTTCAAAAGGTGTTCACTTTGAAAAATTAAGGTGAATAATGTTTTCCTATGGCCAGGCTTAGAGTTTCAACACAGGCTCACTGAATGCATTTAAAATGTCAGGGTGTTCTGCAACTTCATGTTTATATTTTCTTTATACCATGAACTGACTTTACCATGAGTGTGCGGATCACTGTAGTGTATTTGTGTTGTGTACGGTCTTGAAAAGGCTGAAATTGACAGTGCCAGCAGAGCCCGAGGCTTGTAGTGTGTGTGTGTGTGTGTGTGCAGTCATATTTTTCTGAATTCCTTATGGATGAGATAGATAGATCAAAGGCCGGGCCCTGTATGTGCTAGCTTCAGTATATCTGGCAGTGTCAAATCTTATTCTGTGCTAATATTGATTGTTTGTCATTTCTTTGCCATAAACAGCATCGAAAGAAAACATAAATGACTTTCTCTGGTGCTGTAAATGGAGATATTGGTATTTTTGCAGCTATAATAAATGATGTCTCTATGTTAGTATCACGTCCAATCATGCACTCATTGGCTGGTGTCATTTGTTATTAAGGAACACCTATTTGATTTGACAAGAGATAAAGATGTATGATAAATTCAGAATGTCAAAACAAATTAGGCTTCATTTTATTGCTTTAAAGTGTTAATTGACTTGATCCGTACGGTGTTTAGCGCTTTACAATGTCTTTATTTATGTCCATCTGACTTTGAACAAGCAAATGTTTTTATATAACATTACAAATTAGATCTCAGTTGATGATCTCTTTTACAAAGATGATCTTAGTTTTCCTAGGAAAAAACTTGATTAAAAGTATGTTTTTTTGATAGAGTTGTTCTTAAACATAAACACTACAAATGCAGAGACATACAAATCTACGACAAAACTTCCTGGAATCTTTCTGTTTCTTTTAAAATATAGGAAAATATATACAATTTATGCATGAAAACATAAATATTAATGTAATCACAGTTCTGCAAAAGGTCCTCTGTTATCATGTATGTGAGCTGTCAGAAGGACACTTGGAGGCATTTGCTATATTTGACATGCAACCAAAGGCGTCGAACATGCTTCTGTTGTGATTTACTCTACACATTAGTGAGACAGATGGTGACAAATATGTCAGATGAAAGTGATAGATCCTCTCTCTCCTGCTCTCTCCCCATGTCCCTCCATCTAATCAGTCTTCCCAACAATAGGGCTGGTCAGCTGTTCATGTCTTAGAAGAACCATGAAGTATGACAAAGTGACGCCCCTTTTACACACACAGACATTTTTTAGGTCGTTGTACTGTTGGTTGCCAGTAGGTGTTCTTACTGCTGGATGTTCTAGCATTATAGGTGGGCTGCACAACTGAACATAGCTTTTGGAAGTTTTACTGGATTTTTTGGAGAGCTCTTAAAAGCCTGAAATGGCTCAAAATTGTTACCTGTCTGCTGTATTTGATCTTGTTGTTTATACACCAGCAGGACAGTCACTTGGGACTGTGTGTGCTGTGTGTTCTTATGTGGCCACCAGCCAATCAGAGTTGTGATGATGAGTCACATGATGTTTCTGGCTCAGGTGATTGGCTATGTTTATATATGGCTGAATTAAACAAGTAAACTTACTTAATTTAATTGAATAATGGGTCTTTTATAAGCTTGTATATTTAAGTTCACTAAATCTAGTTGCTTATGTAGACTAAACTTAAACTGATAAGTTCACTTAACTTGGCAATTCGTGTTTACCAAAGCTAACACTAATCACCTAAAGAGAGACTTCACAGAAAACTATTATTTACAACAAAACAACATCAACAATACCAATTCTGTGTGTGTGTATAAATATGACATTCTGAATTTTCACAACTTGTTGCATTCTCATGTTTTTAGTATTCATTACACTCCCAGCAAAAGGCTATTTTCCATACCAGAGACCTTCCATACCTTTAAGAGTTGCCAAGCAACAAGCATTACATTTAGCTGTTCATTCTTTGTCATATAGCATCTACTCTCCAATTACTGCAATGACCTGACTTTTCCCATCTCTAGCTCTTCCTGTTGCCTTACAAATTTATCTCCAGCAGGGAAAACTGCAAATAGTGCTTTTCAAAATGCTCAAAGAAGAGAGAGAAATTTTCCATTAGCTGAGCCACACCTGTGTGACAGCACAGAGGCTGAGAACATGAGTAAACTCATTCACCCGTGGGATATAGAGATATTCATCAGGTTTTGCTACTTTCCATCTAAAACTGTTATTAACAGAACTGGGGGGAGAATCACATTATAAATGTGATAAGTAGAGATCAGATCAGTGACGCATCACCAAGACTTGACAGTCAGTATGTAAATACCATCATTCATTCATTCACTGTCTCAGCCTCTGGCTGTAGTCTTTCTCATATGTTTTTCCTCTCTTTATCCTTCACTCTCTCTCTACCTCTCCGTTCCTCTTCGCTCTGATGATCTCTGGTAATGGAGATATTCATCTTGCAGAGGCCATAATGTTCATTACTGGGCTATTATTGCGCTGCGCTGCATTCGTGGAGAAATATCACAAAATCATGTTTCACAGCCTGCGATGTTCCTGAAAAAACAGTGATGTGGCGGTTTTATGTTTGAATCACTGATGATACAGGTTTGTATGTCTGTAACCACACCATTACGCTGACAAAAAACATCTCCAGGAAAACATTTTGTTGCTCAGAGGTTGCTCTTTTATAGCTCAGGGGACTTTATTGAGTTCTTAAATGTGTAACAACTTTGCTGATGACACCATTGTTGACATACAGAAATTTGATATTAAGCTATAAAGTGAATGCTTACAGCATAACCCCTCTTATCTGAAAACCTGAGCAATGTGTGAGGTCATTAAAATTTCTGACTTTTGATTGCAGATTTTGGTGTCTGAGCACAGTGTGAGACATTACTGAGCTCTCTTTTGAAACTCAAGAGGAGACATTTAAGATACTGAGGTCTGTTTCTTACAAGAAGAAACGAATCAGAAGATTTGTAAGTACATACACTTTATAGATTATACAGTATATACTGGAAATGTTTGACTATGTTATAGTAGATGTTTTACCAGCGCTCGATTTCTTGCTCTTAAAAGCATGAAATGGGCTTATATTTTCTGTCTCTTCTGCCTTTGACATCATAGTTCATGCACTAGCAGCAATATTCGCTGGTGTAGGGCTTCAGGCTGTGCACGTTCTTGAGGTGCCATCAGCCAATCGTGTTGTAAAAGCCTTGTAAAGATCTCYGCTAATGGAGAGATTCGTCTTGCAGGGGCAATAATGTTCATTACTGGGCTATTATTGTGCGGCGCTACAATCATAGACATGCATCACAAAATCATGTTTCATGGCCTGCAGTATTTCCGCAACAACAGTGATGTGGCGTTCTTGATATTCGAATCTGTGATAATACATGTTAGTTGTCTGTGCTGATGTCTTTTGGGAGACAGTCTTATATAATTCCATCTGAACGTGCTACAGATCCTTCAGTACAATAAATCAGCTGGAATGGAGTTGATCTGAGCGCCTGAGGCAAAACTTTCCAGAAGGTCAAGTAAGAATGAGCATGATCAAAGCGATGTCTATAACATGCTTTCTAAGAATCACATTTACAGAATTTGATTTGGGAAATTCCAGTTTCATACCGTAGTTATCCCGTAATGCAACTTGTCACTGTAACATGGAACTCTTATAAACAGCTACTGTGTAAACTGAATCTATTAATGCTGGAATCTGTATCAGTGGAAGTCAGACAGCCCTGTCTCTCTTTGGTTTGCCGCAGAGCTGCGGATGTTGGCACATCACTGAGCTTGTTTCTCTTGCATGAGGTCTGCACTGAGAGCAGAAGACTGAAAGAACTGTGTACAGACTCTGGTCTCTTGGGTTGTGCTCTGTTGCAAACTAGCATTAACTCCAGCCTGCCTTCAATTTATGATTTGATGAACCCAAGTAAGTTAATGGAATTTAATCAGAAGAAATTTCCATACGTCAGAGCTGTGAAAGTTTTCATTGCATTCATTAGGAATGTGTTGTGTGGGCGTTCTGGTCCTTATGTTTATATGCATTTGCTGGGATGTGTGGGGCCTGTTTAAATATAGATTTATGGAAGTAGTTAAAATTAATGAAATGAACTTGTAAAACATCACGTTTTACAACACTGACTGTGTTTCTTCATGCAAGTGTATTGATGAGGCCTTGTTATTTGGCCTTTCACTCCTATTTTTGAAGCATGTTCAAAGTTAAAGATGATTTAATACTTGAATATTTGATATTGACTAAATAGTTAATCTAAATTGTAATAGTAAAACTAGTATGAATAATAGTAATAGTTTTTTTTTATTTTAGCATATCAGGCTGAAACAATAAAAGTACAATTAAATCATTCGAAGGTTACCCAAAAATTGTAAACACTGTCACCCGGAAAATGCTATAAAAACATTATTCTGTTTGTTTGAGCATCTTGATCAGCCAGACATAGCAACACTGGCTTAACCAATAGTGTGAATTTAGAACAGAACTGTCTGTTTAGGAAATTGAAACAGTTTCCACAACTCATTATTTTACAGGAATTACACACTTCACATTTAAGATGATGGAGGTCATGCTGTCTTTAATGTGTTTACAATGAAACAGCTCAACAGGGACATTGTCAACACTATAGTATGTCTTCTGTAAAGCTGCTTTAAAATAGCATGCATTGTGAAAACCACTATACATGTGAAAATGACCTCATTTGAGATATTTCCTATTTTAAAATGTGCTAGTCTAACGTGACAAAGACTAGAAGGAATCCGGGAGACCTTTAAGTTTCTAATTTAATTTGAAAATTTTTCGTTATGATGTCATACCTCTCGTCAGGCCAGTACAAAATTTACAGGTGTGTCCCTTTCCCTTTTTTCCCAGTCAATAGGCTATACTGTTCTATAGAGGACCTGTTGGGGCATTCCTGGTTGCCCCCATCCACCCCACTCTCCCATGATGACTCTGCCCCGCGGCCCCTTTTTCCACCAGCTTTCAACAGATGTTGATGGCATCTCAATTATGAACATCTTTATTGCTTTTTAATAAAGCGTGTCCTTGGTTATGATACTTATTCTGGGCACATAGCAGTACTGCAGGGCAATTCATCTAAAGAGGAGGAGGTGGGTCAAGTGCCTGCCGCTGTCAGGTATGATTTATGTAAAATCCTGTTTAATATGAGCGCTGTGCTCTGGAGGAGCCAGTCACACGCTGTCCTTAGACCCTCACTGTAGAGATGTCCACTGAGGGGACCTTGATATTGGGCTGAATGTGAACTTTGCCATGGTGACCATGTGTTTTGTTATGGAGGGCTTGCAGCTCACCAGGTGGCTGTTATAAAAAGATGTTTTATCTTTCTTTTTCTCTGAATGATGGATAATTATAAAAAGAGTTTGACCCAAGATCATGCAAACAATGCTAAAATACTTTTAAAAATACTTATTTTTTTTACTTTTGTTTAGTTGTACCAACTTGTAGATGCAGCTTTTCTACTGAGATATTCTTCCGGACCAGCTAGCATAGTGGGTGGCCTTTTCCCAGCATGCATTGGGGCATGAATAATTAATATGGGTGTATTATTTTATTTCCTCAAGTTCTACAAACACCTCGTTTTTTTCAAGTGTATATTATGCTGTGATGTCACAAAACAACACCTACGCTATATGCTTGAATACACACATTGTGTGATTGTCTCTCAGTTGTCACACTAGGCATATCTGTGTAATTTATTATAGCTTCTGTCTCTGTCATATGAGGGTTTTAAGAGTTAATGTAATGAGACATATGTTCTCCAATAGCTCTCTGCTGAGTTAACAATTACCAAGAAAATGATGGATTGACTTATATGGCAAGTGAAGCATATGGGGCTATGCTTAGTGAAGACAGT
>JAZGTK010006622.1:0-20560 GCA_036877625.1 Ambastaia sidthimunki | reverse complement strand
AAGCATCACCCCACCAGTTGGTCTCGTTTTGCCAATAAAGTGTTAACATCTTGCGCCCATGGCCGCACATCAACCATCTCTCCCCTCCCACAACCTATTTAAACAAGCATCTGATCTTTTCTTTGGTATTTAGTAAAAACCTTTGCACACAATTAAGAACAACTGGCATCTCTGTTTAAAGAGACGTGATGGCTTTGGCGGACCCAGAGTGTGGATATAACGGTGCAGATGCCGCGTTTTCTGAGATTATTGAGCTAAATGTTGGAGGACAAGTGTATGTAACGCGGCACACGACTTTAATAGCCGTACCAGATTCTCTCCTCTGGATCATGTTCAGTAAGAAAACACCAAAAGAACTAACACGGGACAGCAAGGGTCGTTACTTTCTGGATCGGGACGGTTTTCTTTTTCGCTATGTACTAGACTATCTGCGGGATCTACATCTGATTTTGCCTGATTATTTCCCGGAAAAGAGCAGATTGCGGAGAGAGGCTGAGTTTTTCCAGCTGCGGGACCTGTCAAAGATCTTGAGTCCCAAAATGAGTAAAGACAACTCCATCACCGACGAGATCTGCCAAAGTGATTCGGAGGAGCAGTCGGGGCAGAGCGCGAGCGTCACTCTGTCGGTCGGACCCGACTCCTCGCGTGCGCTGTGCCTGGTGGGCGCACAGAAGTCGGGCTACATCACAATCGGCTACCGGGGTTCATACACAATCGGAAGAGACATACAGACGGACGCTAAATTCAGGCGAGTTGCGAGGATCACGGTGTGCGGGAAAACTTCTCTCGCTAAAGAAGTGTTTGGAGACACTCTGAACGAGAGCAGAGACCCGGATCGACCACCGGAGAGATACACGTCTCGGTATTATCTGAAATATAATTTCCTCGAGCAAGCGTTTGACAAACTGTCCGAGTTTTGCTTCCATATGGTCGCGTGCAGCTCAACCGGCACGTGCGCTTATTCCAGCAATGATCCAAACGAAGACAAAATCTGGACAAGCTACACAGAGTATGTTTTCTGCCGAGAATGATTCGTGCTTGTTAATATTAAAGCGTGTTATATGTATTTCACACTATGAGTAGTTAAGCTGAGTTAGTTAAGTTTCATCCACTGTTACACCTGGCAGTGTTGTAGTTTGCATCACTGTTTGGGCTATTTACTCTCAGCCTTTGACGGTATATTTATGACAGGTTATAGATGAATGAATGCCTAACGTAATGTTTGTTTGTTTGTTTGTTCATTTGTTTGTACCGTCATTTTGTTACTAAGATCTGAGGGCTTATTTCTTAAAAGTTTGCATATATGTTTTAGAATTATTCACCAAGCTTGTACATAATGCATAACATGGAATAATGTTATATAATATTTAATAAAAGTGCATGAAGTTTTGCTATCTGGGACATACATTTAACACATGATTGCACTTTTAGGGAAAAGTAGTTTACTAAATCATTAAATATAATTTAGGAAAAAAGTCTTTCTGCTTTCTGTGTTTGTCAGACTGCTAGGTCTCAGTAACATTTTCACTAAATAATGTCAGTTTTTAATTCAGGATCAAGAGAATTGATTTAAGTATTGCACATATTTTTATATGATTGGGGAGTGGGTGTTTGTTATCCTAAATTAAGATCTTACTGTTTCTATGTCCATATTAGTGTAATAAATAAAGTGAAAATTGCTTTTAAACTAGCTGCAAGCAAATTCTCTCTGTGGTCTTTTTAAATAGTTAATGATTACATAAATTATAATTTTTCATAAGCCTTTAGCCTCACAATTTAATTATTCTTGTTTTGTTCAAATCAATTGAATTGTATTTACACAGCATGTAAATCCATCTGCTAAACAGCCCAGATTTACTCTTCTAAATGTGTGAAGTGCTCTGTATTTGTAAAAGATCAGAATAGATAGCTCAGTATAATACATTTTTATCGGTACTTGTGTTCCCTGGGATCGAACCCACAACCTTTGTGTTGCTAAAGCACTGCTCTACCAATTGAGCTACAGGAACAATTTATGGTCAATATGTATTAAAGCCACACCAAACAACAAGAATTCATTTTAGCATCACTTTCACTTGAATGTGATTCAAGAGGAAAATGAATCACAATAGATGAAATACAACTGGGATTAACAAATTGGCCCTTCAACTTGGTTTTTGGACGGATTGCGTATTATTAACTGTTTACAAAAGGATTGGGGGTCAGCCAGATTATTTAATTGGCCAGATCATGGATCATTGTCAGTCCTGATGAATACAGTAATTGTACCATTATACAATAGTTTTTTGTGACACAAATTCAGTCTATGATGTTTAAGTATAATGTTTCAGGATGTTTAAATACAGATGGTATTATCATTTCAAGTGTACTAATGAAAGAATTGAGCTGCAAGGTCATAGGTCACAGCTCAGTTCCAAAAAAGAGATTTTGTATTTAATTTGTAAAAATGCAAAACACTGCTGCTCATTATAAACAGAGATGTTACATACAGCCCTTTATATAATTTTCATAATATTGTCATTACATGTTTAATTCAACATTAATGTTTTCTGTCAGAACACAAGTGTTTGAGCAAATCTGTGGAGGTTTAGCATGTGACTGTTAATCTTAAAATAGCAATTTACTGGAAGTTAAGACGAGAAATGAGCAGTTCCTGTTCAAAGGAAGATCAGCTTCATTTTATGGAATATTCCCAAACAGTTATACAAACCCCTGAAAGCTATATTACCTCTGGAGATGCTTCACATGGGGATGAACTGGTTAGTTTGGAAATCTACAAAAAAAGCAGATGTTGTTCTTGATTGTTACGCACCAATTAAGGCTCATGCTTTAATAATTTGTGTCTATTTCTGAGTATCTTCAAAAAAGTGCAAACATTTTCTCCCAGGCAGAGGTAAACTTCTGACTATATTTTCATTTTTTAACCTTTCTTTGTATGAAAATCAGATCAAAGCATTTGCATAACAAAATCACAACACTGACTTGATTGTTTAAATTAAAATAGCTAAAAATAGCTCCCTGAGTACTTTGTTCAGCTGGGAAATGTATTAATGGTTTGTGCACTCATTGCACGACTCAGTTTGTTCTCTTGAGAATGTCGAGTGAAGTGCATATTTCATGCACAGATTTGACAGGTTTGCACAATGATTTATTACAATTTTAGCGCATAATATTGTATTTAATCCTCAAAGGAGAAATGCTTAAAGTGGTAAATTGAATCCTATTAAAGTTACTTTAATAAAACTTTGTTTGACGATTTGTACACCCACCAAACCATTGTTATATTGAAATATATTTTAACTGCATACCAATCTTTCACTTAATTGACAGTTTGAACATTTGGCTACCACATTATGTACTGAAGCATGAAACATTGTTATGGATTAAGCATGTTTTCTCATTCAAAATATTCTTGCAATGAGAGTTAAAATAAACCATGAACTGGAGGGTCATATTACTGTAAAACACAACATTAGAGCATATTGATACCTTATGTTTCACAGCACAAAAACAATGTCTAAAATATACACTGTCTATTATCAAGTGCAGTGGTTAAATAAATTACAAACTTGTTACAAGAAATTTTCCCTATATTTTTCTGTGGTTATTTAACCTATAATAGGCACTGCAAAGTGTGAATTCACAAAGCCATCATAACTTTAGTTGTAAACAAAGACAACAACTCACATCTGTTCATTATTATTCTGTTGCAGATGGCTTCTTCTTCTACGTCCCCATTAACTGAGCACAGCTTCAGTATTAGCAGAGTAAGGAAGATATTTTTTATATGTTCAGCTGTTTGACTGCAGCACAATCTGTCTTTGGAGTGTAAAATAACCCACAGCAGTGACCTGCACTGTGATTTCCTGACTGTCTAGTTTCAGAGGTAAAACATATATTAAACATTTTAGTAGCTACATTTCTTTAAAGATTAAACAGATTACAATAAAACAGATTCAATTCTAAACAAATGGTAAGTGATAATACTACAGGTATATCATGGACTGCAGTATATATTTGCATTGTATCTTCACAGGTTAAGTGAAAGTAAATGTTCTGAAATAGAAATTCTATTGAAAAGCCAAACTGAATCGCTCTGAAGTCCTGAGGCTATGATTGGATTAGCTGAGGCAGAGTTATATGGATGGATGTCTTATGTGGGCTTGAGATTTAAAAAAAGGTCCAGTTACAAGACAGCCTCTGTAGTGTCTTTTGGCATGGACACAATTCTAAAATAATAGCCATTTTAAGTTCATTTATGTTTTTCCTAACATTATATTTTACAAAACCAAATTCAGATTTGGATATTCAGATCCTGTTGTGTTCTTTGAAACCACAGCCTTTGGTGTTAGATGGACCAGTTTGATCAATACAGGGCTTGAAAAACCAATAAGCTAAGCTAACTAGGAAGTAAAGGCACAAGCCAAGCACAACATCAAACAGCCTTTTAATCATTCACCCACAAATCCATTTATCTTCACCAGGCACATTCAGCTTGACTGTTTTCAAGCAGGAAGGGGTTAATTTCATGACTAGATGCATGTTATGTTTGCCTAAGAGAACATATAAGCTATTCTGCTATAAGTCAGTTCAGTAGGTCTCAGTGGTTTTCAGAAAGGTAATAAAAGCAGTAAAAGACTGTTTTGACATTATATGCTTTAACATTATACACTCTAAAATAAATGAATAAATTAAAAAATCAAACATTCTGTTTCTGCACATGTTCCTTATAAAAGCTTTCTGTCTTACTGTGTCAGACAAAATTGAATGCGTGTTGCTACTTTTTGATGAGTCTGTTTAACACAATGTTACATGTATATTGTTCTCAGCAGAGGCTTACAATACAGTGCACAAAATATGTTACTTGCAAACCAGATTTAAATCAGCTAAAGAATACTGTACATTTCCAAAACAAATTTACAGGAACCTTTTCCAGAAGTGATCCTTCAAAACAAGATATTGTCTTTGTATTGGACTTCATTATATCACACGTTTTTTCTTACTGCAAACACTTATCGTTCTTT
Source organism: Ambastaia sidthimunki (assembly GCA_036877625.1). NCBI lineage: Eukaryota > Metazoa > Chordata > Actinopteri > Cypriniformes > Botiidae > Ambastaia > Ambastaia sidthimunki. The sequence goes on along the minus strand of JAZGTK010006622.1, from coordinate 15,536 downwards.
AATCCTACACATTTTAAATGAGTCTGCTTGTGCTCTTCAGGAAATAACTGGGTCTCTGCAAGATTATCAAGAACAAAGACCAGCTACTTGTAATTCCATGGCAGCAACAGCTCAACCAATGAGCTGCTGACTAGTCAACACAATCAAATATCTTTAAATAGCATTATAAATAGAAAAGACCTGTCTTTCATATCAGAGAATTGTGGTCTTTGAGCCTCACACATGAACCTGTGAACATATGTGTTTGTATGTGTGTGCTTGTTTGTCGACATGCACAGGGATTTACATGTGTGTGAGTAAATGTGTGTGGGTTTTTGCAGGGCTGTGAGAATGTAAACTCTGATTGCTGTTATCCATCACCTCAGTGTCTCAACAGCTCTCTAACAAGGGCTAAAGCTATCATCTGTATGTGTAGCAACAAGGCTACATTTAAAATTTGATGTTTGCTTCTGCCATCATTTCAACCCGAATGCTCATTTGTCTCATTAGTCAATGGCATTTGGAATAAAGACAATTACCGGGTTCTGTTGTGTTGAGGTGTACAATTGTTTAAGTAATTGGTCATTCAACATAGTGTTTAGTTGCCTTTGTGGTTGCGTGTAATGCCGCAAGTTGTGCAAAATGTTGTGTTATGATCTATTCTTATTCCCATGAGTTATTTACATTCTGATAGAATCAATTACATTCAAACAAAAACAAGAATACACACACACTCGCACGCACACAACACACACATATGATGTATTTGGCACTCAAAAACTCAAATGAGATTGGGTTTATTGATTAAAGTGGAGAAATTCTGATTGTAATGGGAAAGTGCTAAGGGCTTTTATTTTGTGGTTATGTATGCAAGAAATAAAAACATTTTAATCTCATGAAGAAACTGATAATAACCATCACATTTAACATCTTAAGGAATGAAACATCAGTTACTGTATGAAGTACTTTAGCACACTTGTCTCTAGAAGGAGTTTCAGTTGATTAAAAGTAGCCTGACATATTCACAGCAGAGAATAATAACCAACCTGAGGAGGATTTATGCCGCTCTATTGCTCATCTTGCCAGCATTCAGTGTTGCTGCAACTGAAACTATGTAAAATTCATACATTTAAATCCACTGGGTGAATCAGTATTCATGGATTCCTATTCTAATCAGAGCTATAAGAACACGACTGTGTTCCCAGAAGCTACTTTGTCTTGTCACACCGCACAAAAATTGCACTTTGAGTTACAGTTATGGACTATGATTGTTTCCATAATTCCACAATGGTGGTTGCTTCACACAGAAAGTCTCTAACCAGTCTTTAGTCTTTAATCCAGTTACAGATAATACCTTGGCTCACCTCCATTTTAAGTCCATGCATTTGTTTCTATGACAACAGCTGTGTTACGGAGCCCAGAGAACCCAACCAAACTGCCATCTTTAGAGGATCTGATGTCACTACATAGGGCTAAAGTGCTATTCAGAGCCTTTACTGTGGAATAACAAACAGTACTAAACCGTACCAAGATCATAACTCAACCTTGTGTTTGTCATTCCATAATGGTTATGCACAACTGTTTACCCTACTCACAAGTTAGAGTCAAGCTATCAGTTCTTTGTAGTGTGTAACTGCACTGTTAAATGCATAGTTCAGAATTAATATTAATTAAAACTTATAGATATGCAAATGGGGATTATATAAAAGTAGAACAGAAATACAGAGAAAACTTTCTCAGTTTGTGAAAACAAACCAAAACCAAAAAAACGTAACAGTATAGATGGTTGAGATGATTTTGTAAAATTAGAGTTGTTTCTGGATCAGCATCTTTTCACAGAGATGAAAATAAATACTTTATTTTTCCAAAAGAGAGATGTTGAGTATAAAGCCAGTGTTCCTGTGCATTTCAAAAGACAATTTTGTAAATCCACCACAGAAAGAACCGTTCAGCTTCTGAAGAGGTAATAACTGTAGGTAATAACTGTAAGCAATGGTAGATATAAATTGTATGTGGTGATCAAAATATTTGGATGCGCCCAGCTGGGACATGAAGTGTAAAAAGCAATAGTAGTCTTATATCCTTTAAAATTAAATCCTGTTTACTAAAATGTGTTTGCAGCTCTAGCATACCACTATATCTGAAAACTTCACCGTAAATGATCTGGAGATGAAAGCATGAAAACAGAATGAGAAGACTAACTTATGAATTAATATTCATCTCTGTGCCCAGTCCAGCACAATGGCAGCTGAATTCACAGCGGGCTGGGAAACGTCCTCTTAGCATAATAACTTCAAGCATATCTGTGTCCCTCAGCTGCAGCCGCCTTGGCATTCATGAGCAATGAAACATTTTTCATGTCGCTGAAAATGAGGGTCCAGCACGTTTCATCAGAGGCCATTAGACAGAACGGTACAGTAAGATAGAAGACAAGTACGGATTGGATCTTTGAATTATGTCATCAAGGAAAATTAGAAATCAGTGCCTTAGGTTAAAAAGAAGAAGCACTTTTTACCCTCACCAAATCTCCATTTAAGAGGAGCAGGTGCTTTTGCTTCTCTGTAAGAAATCCCTTTGATTCTTATAGCCGAACAAATTCTTCCTCTTTTTAGTGAGACACATTTGTGTGTGTTGGGCTTTAAAGTACAGAGGAAACACAATGTATGATTAAGGGTTGTACTGGATGTCACTGCTAGGTTACTAAGGGTTAGTTTAATGGCCACTTCACTAATAAGCACATTACCCACCTCCAAGAAGCAACTGAAACCTCAGAAAAAAGAGACTGATGATAACAACAAACCACAACAAGCAGAAAAACACTAGAAAAGGAGGATTAAACCCAATTAACTATACAATTTACCAAAACAGGGTCACAATAATCTTTAAACAGAGCACTGCATTCATTGAGGCATTTCATAAAACACACAGTATCATAAAATTAAATGTGACATGACATGACTGCAGTACATGTTTTCCTTGTACAAGAACACAGTGGTGTCATTCTTTTTCCTTGATCTGATAAAACTGATGTCAGCTATTGCTTCCAGCTACTAATCAATCCAGAACACATTAGGATTTTGCTTTACATTCACTTATCAAAAGGTTAAGGTACAATCTTTTATAAAGCGTTGGAAAAACTGCTCATTGTCACAAGGAACATCACTGATAAAAAAATAAGACATTAAGCTGCCAAAAAACATTTGAAAAAGCAATGATAAATATTGCCACATACATATAAATATGTATATTTTGGGCTAGCAATTTTTTATGTGACCCACCTTTAAAGTGGAATGAATTATTTTTTTAAATGTTATCAAGCTATGTCAGATCAGAAGAGAATGGTGTTGCTTTACAGGTAATGTTCAGTGAAAATCCATGGCAACTAGAAATGTCTTACATCAGTATATGAATTAACATGAATTAAATTTAGCATCAGTACAGACAACAGGTGGAAGTGCTTGAGGGGTGGATGAGATCCTTTTAATACTCCCACCCACCAAACTAAAGATGTTCAGACAATAAGATTGCACAGAACATCTGTAGCATCTCTTTAACTGAATCTCTAGCATCACTTATGCGTGTGCTGCAACTCAATTACCTGTCCATTCAGGTTGACAGCGCCCCCTTGTGCTGACCACACGCCAATTGAAAAGACGAGATATGAAAAGGATACAGTACAAACCCTCCTTATTTAAAATGGTTGTAGTTTTGAAGGTCACGCCATTAATTGTACCTCCTAGCCAATGCTGTAACCACACTAGACACTGAATTTAATGGCTGATTCTCAGAACAGTTGTAAGGATGGTGTCTTGCTATATTTTTAAATGTGCTGCAGCTGTAGCTCAATAGCTCAGATAGATCTATCTATAGCTATCTGTATCTGAACAATAGCGTCATAATAACGCTTCTCATATTGCCATTACATTGACATTACTGTCACACAAACTGCAAAATAAAGGCACATTCATAAAAGCACTGGATGAAAATCTCTTAAGACTGTAATGCGATTGGAATTCTGACTATTTACAATACGAATGATTAAAAATTGTTATTATGAAACGTTGTTAAATCAGTCTTAAATTAAGAAATAATCACAACCAGCAAAAACATTATGGTGTGTTTTTCATTTATTTACAATTATTGCTGAATAGTTAGCCTGATATGCCTTTCTTCACAGGAAAAGAATTGCTCAGACACACAGAATAGATGCTTCCTGTGACATAAAAGTCATAAGTGATGTCTACTAACATGCCACTTTTAAATAAATTCCTATTGCTTTCTCCTTAATCATCTTTACCCCATCAGAACACAGATGTGATGAAACAACAGAATATTTTAGTCAGCAAACCCTAACACAGTAAAGACTGCAGAAAACACCTACATAAGCAATAGCAATACAATAGTACATCTCTGTCATTTTAAAATATACACTTTAAGGACCATACAGATAAAGGTGAAGCCAGCCAGAAACTATCAGACTCTTTCAATGCTGAAAAGACAGTGTATGTATTATGTTTTCAAATGCATAGGCAATTTTCAGGTACATGCACATGCCCGTTTACACAAACAATTGCTAATACTTGTGAATGAACTGAAGTGTAGGAATCGCACCCACTCAGTAAAAAAAGAAAGACCAGAAGCTCACTGAATAATTAAGATTGGCTAAATGTTCATCGCTTCTCCACCAAACTCCTGTGTTCACAGTTCCTTGTCTGTGATTGGTTCCTCCTCAATCTGCTGTAGTACGGTGAGATCACAGGGCTGTGGGCTGCCCAGCTAGAGAAGAAACATGTATCATCATACAGAATCAGAGATCAATGGTGAACTATATAAATGGACTGTAGATAACACAGAGATGTTTGGCCTACTTTTGAGTCGCAGATAGCAGGTGTTACAGTAGAGCTGCTGGTTTCGTATTCTGACTTCTGCTCCAGCTTCTGAACCCCCCAGTTCAGCCCTGCAGTCAATGCACTAAAACAACAAAAGATACAACAGTTAAAAAATAGGGTTGTCTGTGTGATTCCATACCGTGAACTCACCTCCACGAGACAAGGGAGAGGGAAACCCTAGCTTGATGTTTATGACTGAACAACTGAGAAAATAAAATTGGAGTAGTAACCACAAGCCAAAAGGACCAAAAATAACCCAACAACATGATTAGCTGGACAGTGCAGTGTAAATGAGAGGATGAGCAGGAACACAAATGATTGGTGCTTGGAAAATAAGGGGTTGGTGAGAAACAGCTGAGCTCCAGATCTTCTGCTCTGAAGGCAAAGACGCAGGAGAAAATCAGGAATTCACCAGAAATAAACTGTGTGTTTATCCATGTTTGTAAACCATATAATAAGCAAACACCTCAAAGACGTTGCTAAATGTGTAATTGTGATTTGATGGAACATAGAAAAGCTTGTTTGTGAGTGGTTAGTAATTGTTACTGGTTTTTGTATTACATGTTAAAAGTGATGATACTGTTAAGTGTATTCTTATTTCTGAATAAAATTCTGAAGAATTGTTTTCTAAAATTCAGAGCATTCAAATTGTGGATTAAAAATTATATTTGTTTTTGGCACAGATGCAGTCAAAGTCCTTATAGTGCAAAATCACAGAACTGAAATCACATAGATCCCATCTTAGAATGAATGTCTTTGCGTAGTCCAGCCTTGAAAACTTGTCTATTAGGACAAGCTGAAGTCACAGGGCAGAGCGCTCAGTGAAGTTGTACAGGAAGCAGGTAGAGGGTTAGAAGTGGCATTTTGATTCTCTAGTTTTATAAGTGCACGGATTATAAAAAGCGGGCAGGACGGTTTAGGTTAGTCACTGTCACTGATGAAGCCAGGCTGGATCTGACCTCAGTAGTTCTGAACTCTCACCTTGAAACAAGATAAATGATAACAGAGCCCCAGGGACTCGATGACCATGGCTGCTCCTTTGCCCAGTGGTGTATTACAGAACGAACAGATTTTCCTGCCACTTACTGACCTAGATTACAGAAAACATGATCTGAAGCAACACAGACTTGCACATTAGCCCATGTGGAGAGTTCTGTAGACAACAGGAACATGGGAGACACATGGCCACAAGTTGGACGGATGTCAAGAGGAACCAATGTCAAATGCTAGTAAGTGAAGGGTACCTATTTCGTGGTGGAGCTTGAGGCTCTGGTGAAGTAGTTGAAGGGAGAGTGGATGGAGACCAGGATTGTCTCAGGGAGTTCATGGACTGAGATGTTTGTAGAGTGGCAGATGCTGGACGTCCACTATTGTGTGATGAGTAGCTAAAGAGAGCTGAGTGAGGCCGGCTGTAGTCTGGTATGGACCAGGTGCTGTCAGATGTCCATGATGATCTCCATGAGGAACGAGGCACATCCAGGTTGTCCAGAGACTCACCCCTGTAAGCAAAGTGGGTTTTTAGTGTGGATGTTCAGTGCTTAAAGCTTTCAAGTCATGTGACCTGAACAGTTGTTGTATTCTGACCTCCTGATTGGCAGATCAACAGGCTCTCTTGCAGTGTTGCTGAAGAGGCTCTGCTGGCGAATCCAGCTGTTGTCTGTGTTCAAGGAAGTCTTCTTCCTCATCTCCTGAATGATCTGCTGTCTTTCCACCTCAGCCTGAGACTGTGGCTCTTTCTTATAGTCCTTTCTGAACTCACCCAGACCACCGCTCGCAGCTGGAGCCAACCACAGAAGAATTGACAGTTACTGATAAGGTGACAAATTGTGACAAACTGGGTTTGATCATCAAACATCATGTAATTTTCACATCAAAAGCAATTGATTATAGATCATTTTCATGAGATTGTTTATACATTTTTAAAAAATCAAATGACAGCTGATCACAGAGACAGAACACAGGTTTAATTTCATCTCATTTGGCTGACATGGCATTCCCTAAATTTGTGGAAATCAAGCCGAGCTGATTGGTTGGGCTCATAGATTGGTGTGGTTCTCAAGCCCCGCCCACCTCTCTCTGGGTCTCTGTATTTCATGGCATTGAGGATGCTCCTCCTTTCAAGCTCTAGTTCACTGGCTGCAAGCTGTCTCTGGACCTGAGGGTTTTTCTTACGCCTCAACTCTTCCTCCAGCAGCCATCCCGCCAACCCCCTGTGTCTGCTGTACACACCTGCACAGAGCCCCGGACTCTACAGCACTAAACTGTGGTGATGTAGCTCCAGTACTCTAACCCTACAGTGTGCAGTGCTGGCACACTGACAACAGACTCCCAAGGAACCTTACTGTGCTTCTTATCGAGCAAACAATAAACACTTGAAACTTAAGATATAGAAGATAAACCCTGCACTGACCTTTAATATTTGGTTTGGCAACCTCATCAAGCTCTGGAGTAGATTTGGATAAGGACCTGCAAATAAAACAAACGAGTTAATGACCCTAATCAGTCAAAAAAACATACAGACAAAAGATCTTTTACGTGGGAGAACTATCTTCTGTGAGGGAGCTTAGCCAGAGAGCACTGGGTTATGTTTATTTACAGCTTTGTTAAACACAAATAGCAGCGCAAACAGACAAATTCTATTTACCTGTGTGAGTAGGATAAGTCACTGTAAATATTGGAATAGCCAAAGGAGTCCACCTTACTGTGACCAAACAGCAGGTAAGCAGCACAGGTAAGCAGATGTTCATAGCAAGCACATTCATGGTAAAACGACATTAATGGAAAACAATTAGCATGGTTATTAAAGCACAGATAAAAAAACCCATCAGGGTTACATACTGTAAGCAGTTAAAGCAGATGAGGTTTGTGAAGCATGCTTCGAATATTTTATACTACTTTTGCATAAATGAGCTGACACAGTATGCGTGCATATTCATATAACATTTCAATGTGGCACAAAGATAAGACATTAAAGATAAGTAATACAAAAAAGAGTGATGGAATAAAAGAAAAGACGAATCTCACTCTTGTTCTCGAAAACTCTTCTGCCCTTCCTGCTGCCTCCTCTCCTCCTCTTTTCTTTTCCTCTCTGTTTCCTGGCGGAGGCGCTCTTCTTCCTTCTTCTTCCTCTCTTCCTCAAGGCGCTGTTGTTCCTCCCTTCTCCTCCTTTCCTCTAAACGCTGCCTTTCCTGCTCTCTTTTCTTCCTCTCTTCTTCCTGCTGGGCCAATCTAGAGGCCTCTTGTGTTTCAAACTACACACATTAATAAAATGGACAATTCAATCCCAACCGACTGATGGCCCAGCTGCTGCATTGATATTCAGGGGGCGACCTGCTCTATACATCATTAGTCACGTTTATCCAAATCAAGTCATTTCTTTATGTGTAAAACCTTATTAATGAGGACAAATGACTGGATGCACCTCATATACAACAACAGCAGTAAATTAATACTGTGCAAACCTGGTTTTTGGAGCGTAATGGCTCAAACTGCTGCTGGGCTTTTCTCCACTCCTCATTGAGTTTTTCTTGATCTTTTTTGTACTTCTCCTGCACAGTTAAATAGATAAATACATAAACCCAGCACTACTTTAATCTAATAAAATGTTAATGCATACTTTCATTTACACAAGAAAAATATTACAGTTCATTTATTACATTCATATAGAAGATTAATAAGTCTATAAATCCATATAATCAGTATGTAATATACACCTGCAGCATACGCTCCTGCTCTTTCTGCCACTTCTCCTGACGTTTGCGCTCTTCCTCTGCATCCCAGGACCAGCGGGTGGAGGATGGAGTGATGGAGGGGGGTGTGGGCAGCTACACACAGGCAGAAATCATTCAATAATTAGAGTAACTGCCACAGGCCAAACAATATATCCCAGAATTCCATAAAGATCCAGGAATGATCACCTGATCACATATAATGATAACGTATAATCACATCTTTTGACTACTTAAAAGAGAACATGTTTGTCAACTACAGTGGTTCAATTACAACATTTCTGGAACTAATTTGGTATTTAAAAGCTTCAAGACATAAAAGTATCAAGACATAAAAATCCTACGCTCAGGTCAAAGGAAATTAACCTTTGTGAAATGGTTTTCTTCTGCTTAAAACATGCTTTTTATAAGAATTTATCCATTTGCACCTCACAAATGACTACATATATAACATATATGTAGTCATTATATGTATACATATTACATATGTTCAAGTTATTGTAGCAACTTACATCTGACATCACTGTATCAGAGCCACCTGTAAAAAAAGAAAAAAAAGAAAATGAGTTGCCTTTCCTTAGATGCAAATAAAACTGGGTATATTCCGTTTGGAATTCTTCATAAAATCCTAGCCTGAAGGAAGCCACATGAATAGCATTTCAACCCAATGTCTGATAATATGTTAAATTCAAAAACACATGCAAGGAATAAACAAACTCATGCAAGGAAACAAACAAACCAAATGAATAAGGCACATCACCTAGATAAACATCTTTCACCGGTCATTAAATGCAATGCAATACCACATGCAGAAGCAATGGCTATTAGTATAACAAACTACATCCATGCCCAGCACATGCAGTATTCACCTTCACATTACCAACACACTCCACACTGAGTACTGATAGCTGTCCTCTAACCTGCTCCTACATTCAAAAAAGTACAAGACTGACTACAGATATCTGCTTCCAAACCTTTTCATTTATATATAAAACCAGCAAAATATGAACTTCATATCACTCTGATGTAGTTCCCTATGTTTGTCTATAAGTGCCTTGTATGTTGGTATTGTTTCTGACATGCTGTCTTGTAGAGGTCTCAGAATATCATTACTAAAGTTAAAATTAAATCCAACCAAAAGTCACATTCTACTGGCGGTTGAGCAGATGTTAACTTCATGCAAATGAGCAATGACCACCAATAGGAGTGCAAAATGGGAAGCTCACAATACAATTGGACGTGTGAACCCCTTAAATTTAGTTATAGCGTACATACATATAAGTAACTATTTACTAGTCTGTTGCCTATACTATTTAAAATACTCAGGACTACTGCAGACAGCATGTCAGTGCTTGAGATGGAAGTGGACACTGCAAACTTAACCCCCCTTTACCACAGAGGTAGACCAGAGAACTGACTGACAGCCCTGGAGAGCCTGAGGGAAGAGCATAGAGGTTATGAGGGGCTTCTGCTAGAGAGGAAGAAGAGGACAGGATGAAGATCTAGCCCAAAACACAAAGCCTGAAAGCACCAGGACTCAACTGATGCTGTTCAGTTACCTTGTTCAAAAAACTCTGATCTCCTTTTTATGTTTTTCAGAGAAACGGATTCAGATTCTACATGGGAGATAAAAACGTTAGACGTTGAATTTGTAAAAAAGGAGAAAAGGTTCAGCTTTAAGAAACTTGATTTAGCAATTTAGTTTTATGACAATACTTTCTTGTAGGAATGCAGGTAAAAATTCTTTACTTATGGGAATGAATGACTATCTTTTCACTTTGACTCTTGTTGAAAGTTAATCAAAAACAAACACTTGTGACAAGTTATTAAACGTTCAGGCTCTGAGGAAAATTCATAAATGCTTTTTACAACATTACCTGCACAACACCCGTTTCATAAAACTAGCATATAAAATCTGACACAGAAAACAAAGCGTATACAAAATGTTTCTCAGCTGAAACTGGTAAATTACCTTTATTATTCACTATTCCAGACTCCTCACGGAAACCGCCATTAATTCCGTTTGAGCCATAATTCTAAAAATAAAAACAACAGGAGGACACATGCAATGAAAAATTATAATATTTCAAATATAGCAAAATAATTAAACAACTGAACAATTACAATACAATTAAAGGAATAAATATTATTTGCTCACATTGGCAGACTTTGAGCTGACGTTCACGGTTTTCACAATGGAGTCCTTGCTTCGATTAGGTGTAAAATCCAGGTTGGCACTGATGTGTGACTCAGGGGAACCTAAAGGATCCAGACGGGTGAGATTGATGGTCTTATGGTTTTTAAAAAAACACACAATTAGCAAATTATGAAAACTAAATGCTTTCCCCTGTCATGCAATCAACAGAATGAGGTAAACACACCAGGTTTACCACCAAAAGCCTGTTTTTGGACTTTGGAAATATGACATCACTCTTCTAAAGATCCATACTACATGTAGCTACAAGGCCAGAGAAAGGTACTATAGATGTTAAGATTGAATAAAAGTGTGTGAAACAAAATATCAGCACCCAGATATCACACCGACAGGCATAAGAACATACCTACTATGTGCACATTACAACAAGATCCTTATATAATATAAGGTCTATAAGGGTAACCATAGACAGAGGGGCTGGTTATTAAGGGGTCCAGTGTCTGGTCACATAAGCATCATGCCTATTGTCACACTTGTGCCCAAGTGGACTTTTTTAACTTCTGAATGTTAGATTTATATCTTTGACATATAAGTTTGGATTTTAACACCAGACAGCTCTTACTCTGTATACATGTTTTAACACTGCAAAATACTGCTTCTATATGGTAATATTCCTATTGGCAAACATTTGTAAGTTCATGCAATGCCTGTTGTGGTCATGTACACAGGTACTGTGTTCTAAGTTACAGCAATCTGTGATGCACTCAATGAGATAATGGCTCTTACTACTCTTGCCATGTCCGCGGATGTCCATGAACAGACTGCCCTGCTGCACAGCCTCCTCCATACTGTTCTTCCACTCATTATAGCTCATGTCTGCCACCTTGTGTCCATTCACTGTAAGGATCTCATCTCCATTCTTCACCTGACCCAGCTCTGCAGGGCTGCCTTCTCACACACACAATATAAATTAATATAAATATACTGCAGAAAAGATTAACAATGATGAAAATTCACCAAACATTCAATAAACATATGGTTTCATTAGGATTAAATTTACTAAAAAGAAATACAGGGATGCCAAAGGAAGGGACTGGAATGCAATAATTATGCTCTAACATAAATAACTAACTGTTTAGCACCACAAAACAATATGACAGTTCTTCTTTGCTAGTCCAGAGATTTTTAGTTAAACAAAGGCTTAAATAGAGGCTCATCAGATTCAACCTAGAAAAAAATCTGCCCTATATACTGCAGCAAAATCACCACATATGCGTTTCATCAGCAGTCCACCTCTGAAGCTGCACGTACGGCCTGTTTTTCATGCTTCATTTTGATTGGACAGCACATGATGACATATATTATCAACATCCTCTGAGACACACTCAGAGGTCATAATTCAGAAAAATCACCTTCTTTCTTTTAGAGGATTTTAAACTGTTTCTTTTACCTGGCACTACAGATTTAACACAGACTCCTGTGGAGTCCCAGTCAGTCTGGAAGCCAAAATCCTGACTACTGTTGGGTTTCTGGTTTAGACTGATCCTCATATCACTGTAGTCGCCCTGCAAGACACAACTGCAAGATTAATGACATCAAGTGTTTACATTAAACAAATTGTTCAGAGCGATTATGAAAATTGGTTGTGTTCCATTCAGTGCAATGGAAGCCCTTGCAAAGTAGGAAGCTGTGGTTGATGCAATCCCTCCTTACAGCTTGCAGATTATTGCTCAGGACAGTCATCTTGTATCTCACCTCACTGGGATAGATGAGTTGGGAAGAAGCTGTAGGGAGGGGTGACACCCTGTTGACAGGAGGAAGAGGAGAGGGGGTTTGAGCTGCTGATCTCTTGTCTTCCTCTTCTTCGTTACTGCTGTGTGCCGGGCTGTCCTGGGAGGGATCTTCATCTGTCACAAACTGAGCATATCGGCTTGGAACTGTAGGTTTCTTGAGAACGTCTCTCTCTCCATTCATGCGTTTATGAGACTCATCCACCTTGGAAATGGCAAATAAATTTATTTTCAACAAATCTTCGAATTATTGGATACGAATTATTGGAAACATATCAGTACTTTACTGTAAATTGATCACACACTGTAACAGGGAGAATAATAGTCCAATTTAATTTTATTTAAATTAAAACTTAAAATGAAATTTGAACTTCATGATGGATGAGACCACCTACCATAAATGCTCTGGGAAAGGACGTGATACGATTGGCCTGTGTGCCGAATGGCCTGGGCGTGACTACAGAGGTGAGTCTGGCGCTATCTGATCTCTGGTAGCTCCTGGGGAGGGAGGCAGAAACTTGATCTGGCTGAGGCTGCTTTGCCTCCATTGAACTGGACTGATACAAAGAGCTGGAGTTCTCAAATGGCTTAGTGCTGCTAATCGACTTCGACTGTTGAGAGCTGTTGAGAACAGTGCTAGTGGTGCTGGTTGTACTGATGCTGGTGGGCTTGATCAGGCTGGTGTTTCTGCTGGAGAAAGCTGGTACTGGATCATCCAGAAGGCTTCGTGTAGCTGTTTGGCTGTCTTGACTGTTGTTTGCCCCGTTGCGTGAGATCTCTGGGATGGAGCGATCACGTTTGGCAGGAAAATCGGTCTGGTCTGATGACAGGGTGCCAGCGACAAGTTCCTCTTCCCTTACGGATTGTACAGAAGGTACTGAAGGTTTGTCCATAGGGGCATAAGGAGTGTCAATGGTGTGGCTACGTGGTGGCAGAGTTCTGCTTCTTGGCACAGGTTCCTCAAAGACATCATCACTAATGGAATTAAAGTTCCTGTAGCTGCCTTGATCTCGGCTCTCTCTGAAAGGGGAAGACACGAGATAGGCAGGATGAGAACTGCGATTAGATTACACTTTTATACTGTACTGAGACCCGATCAGTGGAAGTAGCACAGACTGCACTTTCTATTCTAACGGCATGTAATGTGACACATGCAAAAGAATTTAAAATATTTTAGTCACTTTTTTCTCTAGTTCATTCTAGTTTAGTGACTTTTTAGTTCTACGTTTCAAATAAACTGAAACATTCAAAATTAAACACAAATTTAAAATGAAAGGTGAGGAATGTTTGGTTACCTCTCATCCTGCATTTCACTGAAGGTCTTTGCTTTCCTGGAGCTGCTGGATAAAATGATCTCCTCAATCTTCTCTCTCTCCTCTTTCTTCTTCACTATGTCTGAGTTCACACTCTTGCGCTTATTCTTCCACCTCGTGAGATCCTGCAGGGGTGAGGACAAAGACGCTCAGCCTCCATAACTGGAGCACAGGTGCTTATTCATAACGCTCACGGCAGGAGGGACAGTGTGTGGAAGGGTGGAGAGACAGGAGAACAGATTGAGGAGTGAGGGAGGACTAGATTTTACCAGTGTCCTATTTTATACATTTGGCTCCACCCGATTACTTTCCCTGGTGAATTAGGGGCCTGTATGTGACCTAAATGCTGTACTGAAGCTCAGTCCATCCTCATCCGCACTCACTGTATATTATCAGCTAACAGTTGCAGACTTTATTATTGATGTGACTGTGTTGCCTAAAAAATATTTGATCTTGTAATGGTACAATTTTACTGTTTTATTAGGCAGCCATGTTTGGTTCACATTTTATTGAGAAAATTTGAAGCATATTATGTTTAAAAACATTGCTGAATGAAATTGTCTTGTGTTGAGACACTTTTTCAAACTTCCCTGTGAATGTTTATAATATGTACTTAATAAAGGCATAACATTTTATTACTGTGTATGTTTTATTTGTTTGAGCAGACAATAATTATGCATAAAACCAGATAAATCTGCTTTTCCTACAACTATACATTTCAGTTTAACTTTAAAGTGAAATAATACTTAATAATAAAGTAAAACAATTACATTAAATTAAAGCTTTATTACAATAACCTTTTGAATAATTCATTTTAGTACAATGCTGTAAAGCCTTTTACTTAGTATCTTGTATGAAAACACTGTCACCACAAACATCACCAATAACAAACCATGTGATCTGATACTCACATCCTGCCACTTATCCTCATTCTCCTTCATACGTTCACGCATCTTCCTCAGCTCTTCATAGCGCAGCTCCCTGCTTATGTTGCTCAAGTTCATCTGCTCAGTGATGTCACTCACAGATTTGCTCCTGAGAACAGACAAACTCAAAAGGTGAACTCAAAACTCCAGGTAAAATGTCATGCATTAGGATGAAAAAGGGGTTAGATTGCAGCCCTGTGTTACAGCTTAAGCAAGTGAACATGTAGAAGACAATAATGTTAAAGGGTTAGTAGTTTTTGGCACATGACAACTCCATGGGTTAAAGTTAAACAAGTAATCAATCACTTTCTCTCATGTGATATACCTGTGAGAGCACAACACACCGTAGACTGTGAGGATATGTTTTGTTGGTTGTTCAGCTGACACAACCTTGAAAATACAGACTGCATATCTGGGTCTTAAAGCAATGGCTTCCCTCAGGCAAAATTAAATAAGGCTTCTACCCTGACTACGGAATGCACCTCAGTACTAAAGAAATACCTTATGATCTGGATCCAGAAAAAAACACATTTCAGCACAGATTTGAACTGAATTTGCTAGCAGTGTTATCTGTTGTTTCAACAGTTTTGTAGTGAAAAATTTGGCCAGCAGCCAATGGTGCCCAAAGCATTGTGAGTCTCAGTGTTAATGTAGCGAAGAGCCACACAAAACAAAGGGCAGCAGGCGTGACGACACAACAGAGCCAAAAATGAGCCATTTCTATTCACAACTCACCCATCAGTACTAGAACTTCCC
>JAZGTK010006621.1:0-20560 GCA_036877625.1 Ambastaia sidthimunki | reverse complement strand
GAGCGCTATACAAGTCTGATACCATATGATTTGAGAATTTTTCTTTGTCGTTTTGGTGTCAACAGCCCAGAATTATTTTCATTATTCTAAAAGATTGAGCAGTAAATTCTTAATATTACATTTTCATATTAAATAACATAAATATAATGTTTTGCTTGTCAGTTTTATTTACTAAAATACAAAAACATTTCGATTTGAAGCTTCCGGTTCTATTTTTACTATTTGCGTTCAGGGTACTGACAGCTTTGTAATATCCACTCAGCACGCCTCTTTCCAATAGGTAACAAAACAAACTCGACCCACTAAAGCAAACATTGGCTCCTTGTCAAAAACTGCTGAGAGCTCCCACAGGATCTGCAACCTACGTCAGAGAGGCTGGAGGAGGGCAGGCAGGGTAAACCAGAGTGCCGTTGCCCAACCACTCCTGCAGAACCTCCGTATCTGCCTGCCTGGCTCAACAATTTCAGCTCCGCAGCTTCATTAAGGTCTGTGTGTTTTGACAGCTGGCCAGATAAGAGGGCAACAGCCCGACTACACCAGAATTCTCCTCTAAGAAGCGATATGAAGAGCAATTACGAGAGCTGCTTATCATCTACTTCCTGTTTCGTCTTCCCTCGTTAACCTTTGTGCTTTGAATAATAAACTTGAATTAATATTGTATGTCCATGTGGATGGTTGGTTTTGGCACACAGCGCTCGGGTGAGGAGAATGAGTTTGACCTAAAGGTGACCCAGGCCTGTCGCTGGGGGGGTATTTGGGGTAGAGCAAAAAATGATGGGAAACCAAATGTAAACAGTTAAACTCAAATGGCACATTAAAACAAGCCAGCGTGCAGTTCGCAATCCTTGACTGCATTCTGATGAGGGAAGAAACAGGCAAAGATCCTGGGAAAGACCGTTTTATGGCCTTGATAAGTTTGAGAAATTTTTCTAGGAGAGTAAAGCTGAGCCACATATCTGACCCGTACAATTCTGATGAGCGTTTGCACGTCTACATGTCCTAAACAATCAAAACACCAGGAAAAAAAACATTACTTGGCTTGGCTTGTGCACAGTCTATGCCTGCATTATTATATAGAGAGATCACCAAATCTGAATGTTTGTCATTCATTAAATTCTTGACACCCAACTATGCCTATATGTGTTTCTTTATTATATCTGCATTTTAAATGTGTTTTAAATGAACTCTGACCAGTTTGGCCTCAGCTCTGATCTGCAGAATTCCAGAGTGTTTCCAGAGATTCCCAAATGATCCACAAGTGAACGGGGCATCACTATAGTTTAGCAATTGGCAGAAGGTCTGATGATATTAGTATGATGTGCTCTGTTTCCACTCACCGGCCCAGTCCAGCCACACAGTGCACAGCCACACAGCAGCCGGGATCCTCGCCGAACTTATTCTTCAGCAGCCTGAGCCAATCATCTACAATCTTGGTAGGAGGCGGAGCACCGTCATCAAACGGCCAATCCTGAGGGAGAAAAACAGAAAGATGAGTTCATTGGTTTGCAAGAATAAATAGTTGTGTGTAATGAAAAAACCCCAATGAAAAGGAAAAAGGGAATCAAACACAGAAGACGAAATTGACTAAATGAACAAGGGGGAAGTTCCAGTCTTCACCAGCAGGTGGCGTTTGTAATCAAACTCATTTCTGCCTTGTCAGATTCAGGGCAGCCTGTGAAACCCTTCGGTGCTTCCTGTGTGACTTTCACAAGTTCTGCAACAGCAAACATGGCACTCATCATGTTTCTCAGATCTGTCATGAACATCCTGATTCAGCACCATGTTTATTTATCATCAGAAATGTCAAATTTGACAGAGCATACAACCATGACTACAAACAATATCTTCTTCAAAGGTTCTTATCGAAGACTTTGACTTTCAAATTTCTCACACTCTGCTGATTTTTGTGACCTGATCTGTGATTGGAGACGATCAAACATTTCAGCCAATCACACGTTCTGCTACTTCCTACGCTTCTGAGAAATACTTAAGCGGTTAAGATAAATGCTTCAACAGACCCAAACTTCAGGAGGGAAGAACAGACACAGTCTGGGCACAATCAGACTCACATGCAGATATTAAAGCCTTTTTCCCCTCACAGGCAGCTTTTATGGTAGAATGAAGCTAAATTACACATTAGAAACACAAATGTGTTTGACTGAATTAGACTGAAAACCAGACCACACTGAAACAAAATGCCCCTTTTTCAAAAAAAAAAAAAGGAACACACATAGAGAAGCGAGTTGAGAAGACCATTTCCTACAGGGGCTGCCTATGAGAATCTCTGAGTTTAAAAATACCATTTTAATCCACTAAGAGGTTAATAGGCCCCTCCTTGTCTGTCATGTCAACAGTAGGCTATTAATTCCAGGAGGCCATTTCAAGATGCAACTGCTCTGTACTCTTGCCAGGGCAGCGACTCCAGAACTAGCAGTGTGGGCCTAATTGTGGAAAAATGCCCTGCCATTTTCCTCGAATCGCATACCTGCTATTTCTCCAGCAACACGACTCTTTGTTGACAAGTGTGTGGGAGATGTTTGAGGCACCTGTTTGCTGTCAACAAACGCTTTAGTTTCCATTAAAGGGTTTATGTTGTTAAAGTTTAACAGAGGACAGGATACTGCCATGATGCACATACGTCCTCTCACTGATCAGATTGCTGTTTTATATCAAAATTAAACAATGCATGAACATGCAAAGTCAATAGATCTCTGGACTAATGTATGATTTAGGTGGTTACTGTGTTATAGAATTATTCATAATCGTGCTTTAAAGAAACTTAGAATTTTATCTTTGAATGTTATTGGTTATGACACAAGCAAGAACCAATGAGATTTGAAGTTGAAGTGATGTCAGAAGACATTTATTAAAAATGGGAGTCATACGATTTACTTTCAAGACTGATGGATGCTCATTTTGTAGCTTCAAAATCTCGGGCACCATTCACTGCCATTTTAAAGCTTTTAGAGCCAGGATGTTATTTAATATAGCTACAAAAAAGAAAAAAGTCATACACCCCTAGGATGCCTTGAGGGTGAGTAATTTATTGGCTAATTTTCATTTTGAGTGGTCTATTCCTTTAAACTTTTTTTTGGAATAACTGAAGCCTGTCTGTTTTAAACAGCAGCTGAAATGCATGAATCCACAAATAAATCATAAACTGAAACACGATTCTACCATCTATCATCAGTTTGAGCAACCTTACTGAACTGTTGAAGTATTGTTCTGTTGCAACCTGCAAAAACACGGAGGGTGGCATTTTAAATCCATCTGGAGTTGATTGAAATGGAGAGGAAATCCCACTTCACGTTTTCACCTCCAGCAAAGCCATCACCTCATCTCCTCTTCTGTAGAGCAAAAGTGATCAGTTTATATAACAAAAAACCCACTCAGTAAACAGAAAGAGAGAGCAAAGAGCAGAGAAATGTCAATTTCTGACTTCCTTGAGGAGTGTAAACATCGCTCTGTTTGAGTGGTCTGACATTAACTCCTGGCTCGACCAATAGCCTGAATGGGGCGGGACTACCTGTTTGAGCGAACAATGGAAGACAAGGGGGGACAGTTGGACAGTTTCAGAAGCATTATTTAAGAAATTCTGTTTGAAGAAATAGTTAAAACGCAATTATGAAAATTCTGTTATCACTTACAGGGCAGGACATTGTGCAAAACTTTTCCTTTAGCCATCAAAATAAAAAGTCACAGGTTTGTATTGTGTGAGAAAAAGCTGAAAAAATGTTTCATTTCGGACAAACATACCGTTTAAGTAACAAAGCACACTATTCAAATTCTGCAGTCTCCATTAAGTGCAATTAAAATGACTTGCCAGGTTTGGAGGAACATCTATGAATGTTATTCACAAACCAAATAAAACGTTAAATCTCATCTAGCCAAGCATGAACACACAACAGCAATGTTTATAACAAGCTCTGTGTATTCTTGATGAAGGCCATAGAGGCTGTCATCAAACTAAAGCATTACATTTTGTCCAGCTTGTTGGGCATAAACACAAAACACCAATGTTTCAAACAGATTCTGTGTTCCTGAGACTTCATGGCGTGTCACTCAGAAACTGAGTTCCTGATGACACAAAGGGGAAAATTGATTTGCATGAACGTGTCTGCTATACTGCATGCTTCTCAAGAACTTCATACTGTTTCTAAAAGTAAAACCTTGGACCTACTGGAATGTTGAACATTTATAATGATCTTAAGTCAATCTACAAGGCTTGAACTTCAACATTTCCAGAATTCTAAATTTTAAAGAGATGATTATAAAATAAAGCATATTAGTGTGAATAAGTCTTAATAAAAAGCCCAGAGACAAGGAGAGACCAATTCCCTTCCTGCTGCCATGGCAACAGGAAATGTTGACAAGCCAAATTGAAAACACATGCAGATGTTGGATTCAAGCAATGAAAGCAAAGGCAGAGAAAGATCAGATGTTTAGCAGAAGTAATAGGATTGTATCTTCAAATTCTGATGCCTGCAGCCTTATTTCCGTTCGGAGCAGCGGAGAAAAAGCAAATTCATCTCACTTTATTGATTTAACTTCACATGATTGCACGATCAACTCATACAGCTTATGCGTTTCAGAATTAAATTAGGCTGAAGGACTGTTAGATGTGGTCTGTGTTGACCAGGACAAACCCGATTCTAGATCAATCCTGGCAAAGGCTTCATGTGATGTCAGAATGTGCCTGATTACAGTAGCATCACTGCAGTACAGCAGAAGTGTTAATTAAAGAGCGAGTGTCATGCGGTGACACAGCTAGGCAAATGTCCAAGATTATTACAATCAGATGACAGAGCAAGTGTGTGTTTCTAAACAGAAGGTGCAAGATCACAACACATCTAAAGAAAGTCATTCAGGAAATTAACTATAGGTTACAATACAAGTACAAATTTTTTTCGGCACTGTTTTATCTAACAACAAATGATCTGTTTCCAAACAGAAAAGTGAAAGGACCTTAAAGGGAGACAAAGTTAAATTTGAAAAACTTTACAGATGAACACGTACTTACAGTATGTCACAGAAATAAACATGATATATCTCACCATAACAGTAATTCCATCCTTTTCAAGTGGTGTCTTATCGTAAGTTATTTCACACACACGCACCACTGTTGTTGCCCCATACCTTTTCAGATCCTGAGGAAACAAGACGAGCGTTAACCATAGACAGAACAGAGTCAATTGTTTTTAGGCAATTGAATGTTTTAAAATTGTTCTTGGTTGCTATTCTTTTATGTGCAGCCATTACATGAATGTGAGACTGTTTCAGTTACAGACATTTAGGGCAGAGAGTCTGGAAGTCTTTCACGTGTCACAGTGCTCTGTGTTGTGTACGTTTGAAGGGTCTCTTACCTCAATAAAGCTGCTTAATGTTGCGTTGGTGGGGTTGTGCGTGATCAGGAAGCGCATGCGTTTGTAGCAAACCTCAACGGGAGCCGGCCGGTTCATCTTGACCATGCTGGTGTCCCTCCAACTCTATAGGAAATGGAGCACCCAATCCGGGCCAGGATCCGCAGAGCTCAACTTACTGCACTTACTCTGGCTACAGAGCCGTGCTACAGCAGATGTGATATCACAGTGAAGGGTGTCGGGTGAGGGGCTCTGCAGGACCCCCTGCTTTAAGTCACTACTAATCAGTATATAAAAAATTAAAGCTGCCTTGTTTTCTGGGACACTGGAGGCCACAAAGATTTCCTCTTCCAATGAATCTACCACTTCTTCCTGTCTGGGGTACTCTGCCGGGCAACTCCACGGGTGGACTGGTGTCCGGTAGCCAAATGCTAGGTGCCGTGATGCCTATTAACCCATTTGTTGCGCGGCAAGGTGGTCAGTCAGAAAGACCAGCGAGAGAAGAGCAGAAAAGGTGTTTCTCTGGACATTCAGGGGCAGATCCGGGTGTATCCACCCCAGCTCAAGCGTTGCAATGTTGGGCGTGGCAGTAATCACCACTGCCCTGCCGGAACTCCATTAACGGACAAGATGCTGGATGAGAAAGCTGTAAAACAATAAAGTCACTAAAAATGAATATTTGTTTAGTAAAATTAGTAAATAAACGTTATTAATAATCTTTATTCTATATTAATATTCTATTTTCTTTGGCACCTTGTGCAATTAAAAACAGAAACTT
Source organism: Ambastaia sidthimunki (assembly GCA_036877625.1). Lineage (NCBI taxonomy): Eukaryota > Metazoa > Chordata > Actinopteri > Cypriniformes > Botiidae > Ambastaia > Ambastaia sidthimunki. Next base: position 14,422 of record JAZGTK010006621.1, on the reverse strand, counting down.
TACATTTAAAGACACAATGCTAAAAACGCAAAATATACATTTAAGTTTCATATGCAGTATAAACAAATTAATGGCTGTTAGAAGCTGAAGTTCCTAAATTACACAATATCATCACGTGCAGTATATAACATTCACGACATGCAACAAAAAAGTCCCTTCAAACAGAATAGGAAACAAACTCTTGGGAGTGTCAATGTAAAGATGAGCAGCGTGTCCGAGCTCAAAATCACAAACTGGAAAAAGCGGAGACGCAAAACTGCCGCTCACCTGCGCCAACAACTGTAACACGGACACTTTTAAACATTAAGTTTCAAAGTAACACAACCATTTAAAACTTTGCTAAGTTTGCTAAGTATTAAACTAATGCTTAATAAACACGTAAAGAAACGAATCTCAGCAGAGACGTCGAGAGCGAAGTAAAAAAGACACGCCGTTTCTCCGTGAACATGCGTGAGAAAATCGGGCGGAGAAGTGTCCGATCTTGCCGAACGACTGGTGAGAGTTGTTGCTTATTTCTCACCTCGGTTGCACGCTGTGTTCCGCTCGGGATTAAGGCAAGAGCTCCGGAGGAAATAGTAAAGAGTGAACAGTCGCGATGCGCAAAAGCCGACTCTGCTCTAAACCAGTCGAGGCTGCTTTGGCTTGCCATATGACAGTGACAGCACACTCCGCAAATGTCATAAACAAACGCACTCGTAATGCTCTTAGGAGGAGTGGAGACCGGCCCACTCCTCCACCTCTCACCCCTCCACTTCTCGCTTTCTCTCCATCCTGCCATAAAAATAACCCGACCGATGAACCCAAAAGGTATCAGCACGTATGCGCATGCCCCGTTTATGTGTTTAAGATAGTTGAGGTATTAGACGCTTCTTTCCGCACAGTATTAGGAATTAATAGAAACTTACTCCGTAAAAAAGTTGTTACGAGGTGACTGTGAGTGGTTTAAAACTTGACTACTTCCCTATTCACCCTGTAAATACTTTTTGTTCCACAACACGACAAAAGCAAGTTAACATATATGTCATGTACGTGTAACTCATGACAAACCTGCGGTATCTGGTGACTTAACATAGCATGAATTGGTTCTGTGTGAACAGAACAAACTAATCAATGGGAAAGTCTCAAGTGTTGGTACTATAACTGCTAACTTAAACCAGACAGGATTTGACTCATATATCAAGAACTTTTTAAAAGACATGCTTTCTAAAACAGAATCCAATGTATGTCGTTCATTGGAATGTGTAAAACTTCAAATAACAGTGTAAGGTAACACAGATGAACTTAAAAGAGATTATACAGAAATTCTGTCGTTGTTTACCTATCACGTCTTTACAATTTAAAAAATCTTTACATATGAGGTGTGTGAAAGTTTTTCAAAAACACCTTGTAGTATTTCAACCCCTCCAAAACACATGCAAGCTGTAAATCAGAGTTTATTTTAGATAAATGCTTTTTTTAATGAAGTGAGAGCTATAACAAATGTTTATGAGTTTTTTTATTTACATACCTAAAAGATGTAAATATTGCATTACCCAATAACAGCTATGAGGAAATAGACCGACTAGACAGCTTCCCCATTTAGTCACCCTGCCATTTTTGTCAAAGGCTTTGCACATCCTGAGCCTAATCCTTTTACATAAATCTGGAAGGTGCAATAGCTTTCTCTGCCCAATAGTGCAGTGTGTTCAGGTGCTCTGTTGGCTCTGAGGTAAATATAGACACTCTAAACTATAAATGTACACTAATCTGGACTGTTTATTTAATTCATTATTTAATTAAAATTTCTGCGACTTATTAATTCACAGGGTAACTGAGTATTGATGTGTCCAGCCAAAGAGAAGTGGGAGAAACCAAACATGGGGCAAAAAGAGAAAGAAAATGCAAATGAAAGGCAGAAGAAGAAAAAAAGGTATAAAAACAACAAAGAATTGTACCCGAACCATATAAAGAACCTGATTTTAGCAAATAATTAGCATCCATCAGCTCCTTAATTAGCCAGACACAGTGATCAACAAGGCATGTTTGTAAACAGGTTTACACAATAGGCACCCTGTAAAGTTTTCCCAGAAGCCCTGGCTTGGCTTTAAAAGGGCCTATTAATTGAAGGCTTACATGCAAATGACATCACCTTGGGCAAGTGATCTAACTGTTCAAACAAAGAACATGTAACACATGACTCATCCAAGCTTAAACTCTGATAAGGACAGAGAATGCCACTTTAACAGTCAAAGATTTCTAAAAATGGTACATGGAACATTTCTATAATCGTAATCTTACAAATATACTCTATTCCTCTATATTCCTTACAAATATACTCTATTCTATTCCTGAATACTACATTTCCAGAACAGCTGAAGTTGAAACATATTCCAAGTGTATACCAACATCTTGAATCCTGGAGTTCTAGAATCTATTACAATTATTTTGAACATTATTTTTGATTAAGTGGAACATTCTTAATTGATGATGTACCTTCTAGATTCTAGAAGTAGCTCTAGTAGCTTTCAGAGCATAGGGAATTAGAAACAGAACTTCTGGAACTTCAGCTGATGTATGAACTCAACGTTTACAGAAGGGAACATGTGATGTGGAAGAGTTACCCTCTACCCCACTTAGCTGTGCGCAAGTAAACTTTGTGCAAGGGCTCCCCTGGCACGATCTGCTAATGCCAATGGGCACCAAATGCCACACTGGCACCATTAACACATATTTTCCAGATCAAGTTTTGGCAACACAGCTGGGGTTATTAGTCAAGCCTGTCAAAATTACAATGAGTTATTATTATTATATTCTGCTTTATGACAGAAAACATACAATATACAAAATTAGCCCCACTAACCCAGCCCTATATATTTTAGTCACAAAGATGGATATACTCTTAACATGGCAGGAGAAGTACTTGAGACAGCCAGAGAGCAGGAGGTGTTGGTCCATTGAAGAGGCCTGCAGGTGTCTACCTGTTGGCAGGGCTGAACCTGTGTTTGACGGGTGAGGGCTGAGGACAGGGTCGGCTTTGTTCTGACTTGGTTCTGTACTTGACTGGAGAGGAACTGCAAGACACTATGGCTCTCATGGCCACCTGTGTTCTAAATATACCTCTGCCAGCTGTCACCTAATAAATTTAGCCAGATTCAAAATGAAGAGGGTCAGTGAGGTTTAAATAACCTAGTACTTGTTTTGAAACATGAGTATCCTCTAAAAAACGAGTTACTCAGAAACATTTTACCCTTTACAAAGATAAAATAATTAGCTGGACGAAAATAATCATACCTGCATTCCATTGTCATGTAACTTTATAAGGTTGGACATTTGAGAAAGATTCCTAAGAGCTACTGAGATACTGGGTCTCATGCCCACGTCTGCCCCAGATGAGATATTGTAGAGTAGAATGTCATAATGCAGCTTGGTTACCATAATATAAACAGTGACAACAATAACCTTAAAGCTACATAAAGAAGTTTTAACATCTGAGACATTCAGATTTTTTAAACATGACCTTTGCAGTAAGATCAAATTCTTTCCCTTATGGCAAACCGAAAACCAGGACACGAAATGTCAGCCAATAGCATACAAGTTATAGCTTCAAAGGTGTCCCCAGGGCAGAGGTGCTTTGTATAAAACAACACACACAATCAATACAATGCAGTGCGTATGCACCCAACATCCCATGTTGAGTGACTCAACCAGCCCAACAAGAACCTGCTGGAATAAATTTAGTATCAACATTTGTCCAGTTATTGTGTTGGCAAATGCTTTTTTTCAAAACAACTTACTGTGCATTTAAAGCTGCAATCTGTAACGTTTGCCTCTCTATCGCCATCTCAGTTTGAAACATAAAATTGCAGATTACATTACGTACTTTTCATTACGCATGTTTAGGTCAAACGTAGCCAAACTGACGTTTCCAGCAAAATCTGACCTGACAGCTCAAATTATAAATCATTCCTAAAAACTTACAGTTGTGGATCAGGATAAGGTAAGGAGATCTTGTTGAACACTTATCTGTTATGTACTTGCTCAACAAATTTTTATTTTTTAACCAAACAAAGTTGCAGATTTCAGCTTTAAGGTATAAATTTGAGTCTGACTATGTTTTCTAGTACATACGATACAGGAACACTGAGTGAAGACTGCAGTGTGCTAAGTTATTTTAAAAACTGCAGCTTGTAAAAAAGATTGACAATTATTACCTTTAAAACATGCAAAGATCATGTTGCGCTATAAGGTCACCATGACCAAAACAAACATGCATGCTAGTTAAAGCAAGACTCTTCACTGACAGCAGGGGTACTGTGTCTCTGCATAAGAACATGTTTTTCAGAAAGAGGCATTGAGCGTGCAAAAAATGAGACTTCACTCTGAGACTGATGCATGTGCAACGCATACAGGGTTACACACGTTGCTCTGCATGTTAGTTTGGTGTCTGTGCGCAATTTGTTATCAGGCATAAAGAGACGCATATGAAAGCACTTAATGTATATCACGTTTAGGACTCAATAGGCCTCAATGCTTTAATTTGCAACAGAGGTACTGCTAGCATATGGCAATAGAAAAACCACAGGGAGAGCTTGATTTAAAACTCAATTACAGCTTAACAGAATGAAGGCAAACATATGCTGACAAGCTCATTATTTAGATCACTGTATAATGAAACAAACTCTGAGACGGTTTAAATATGAAAAACCCAAAAACTGTGTTTCCAGTTGTTAATAACTAAGACTGTTTTTCTAAGTGGGGTTTTCTTGGCCTGTTTAGTCACAAAAAGCAACAGTCCAAGTTCTGCTTTCACAAGACTGCTGAAGATCACACGTCCATTTGAACTTTAATGACACCTGCTGGACTTTAACCAGTATTTCTCTCTCAAGCAGTTGTTAGCTGAATCAAATCTTTTACTTAAGTTAAAAGAAGATGCTTTGAGCAACATCTTGGATATCATGAAAACAATCATGATCCTTCTGACTGTATATGTTTTGTATGTTTGTATTTGTGTATGGTTTCTATAGCAACTGTCCTGTGATGTCAGAGGAGATCTGGGGTTTTATCTTTATCCCTTCTGACCTGCAGGGCCTGGTGACCCTCATATCAGAAGAGAGTATGAGCAACACTGTAATCCCTGTAAGAACATTGAGATCATCATCTGCTTTCCAGTCACATGACCCATCCTTTGACAAATAAGCTCATTCAGGAAAGTTCTAGAATAGGTCATTCCTACTGAGAGAAGGGGCTGCATGCATCCTCAGCTATTACTATCCCAAATATACGCATTTCATGTCTAGGACCTTTTTAAAGAGACTGTTCAGAATTGCTATCTTCAGCGTCTATTCAGCCCAAAACAGGGTCAGGCAAGGGTTTGACTATACCTCACAGCCATTAAAAACCTCACAGTCTTTGTACATGACATTTTTTCTCTCAGCCAAACACAATCTGAGTTATAATCAATAAAATCCTGTCTGTACTCAGCTTTATAATGGCATTGAATGGTGCCCGAGATTTGAAGCTATATTAAGCTAGAATTTTCATTTTGGGGTGAACTATACCTTTTTTTATTCATTTGGGCAGACGCTTTTATCCAAAGCGACTTACGGTGAATTCAAGGTATACATTTTTATCAGTACTTGTGTTCCCTGGGATCGAAACCACAAACTTTGTGCTGCTAACGCAATGCTCTACCAGTTGAGCTACAGGAACACTGTAGACCTATAGACCTTTAAATCTATACCAAAACTTAATAAACCTTAGTGTCTTGCAGTCTACTACTTACAATGGGTTAAAATTGTAGAGAGGCAGGCGGTTTCTCAGCTCCCTTTGAGCCTTTGAGGAGGTCCAGTGAATTACAGCTCAAAAACATCTGAGGGGTGCTTCCAACTGTGCAGCTCTTGGTTGTTTGCAAAAATCCATGGGCATAATAAGATCACATATTTAAGCTGTAATACATCTCACCTTCCATAGACTTCCCTTCAGTTTCTTGCGTGTGGTTCATGGTGTGAGGGTAGGGGAACAGAGACAGAAGGCATGCAGTATATGCATGCTGGTGAGGCTCCCTGGTGACCATCTACTGAACTTTCTCATCTAGCTGCCAGACCACAGCAAAGTAAAAAGACAGTGTCTCTTTGAATATCCCTCCATGCTTGATGTTCAATCCTGCAGCTGATAGACACATGAAATAATATAGAAACATTGCTGCATACTGGCTTTAATAGGCCCATCTGAAGGAACTGCCTGGGAATGGTCATACTGTACTGACAGTAAACAACACAGCCTCATACTAAACTGAGTTCAACCAAGAGTCAGTAATAGATTTGTTTATAGGACGACAGTCAGGTAATGAAAAGGCCTTATTGAAACCCTTCACCCCCCAGCATCAGGGCAGCAACGAATTAGCAGATTCCATGAAAATGAAGCCACTACATGAATTTCTGGGAATTTCTAAATGTAAACCCTGTCGCCCACGGAGCAAAGTTCTTATTTGTCAGAACTGACAGAGATTTGGCAATAAAGGCTGTTTTTATTAATTCTGAGAAAGAGAACGCTACAAACTGAACAACAAAGTACTTCCATATAGTGCTGTCACCGTTTTTCACCGTTTATTCTGACGAAAAGAATATGATAATCATATTTTTAAAAATAACTAAAGAAAAATTTAATTGGGTGAAACACCACCACCTACTATAATGGAGTGTGAACCAAATACCGGTGCTGAATTATTTACAATATTATTAAATGTGTAGTATTAACACAATATTAATAATTACTGGTATTAATATCACAGCAATACCACAACACCCCTAATTCCAAATTAAATTTCTATATCAACCCAAACATCTATTGCAAATGCAATTTACTATTAGCTGAAAAAGTGCAACCTTTCAAAATTCTGTCAAACTGAACAACATTAAACCCAATTCCTGGACACCTGTCATTCAATTACTGCATGTGGAAATCTAGACTTACTGGTAGGAAGTTCTTATTCTCTCAAAGATGACATAAACCAACTTTCTTCACAATGGTTTTAGCAAGCCACGTTGGGTGTGCCTTTAAGAAAACGTCCTACTTCTTCAGACCTTCTCCAGCCCCATCTGTCGGCTGCCACTCATCTGCACTGAAACATTTCACACCATCAATCATTACTCAAGAACCTACGGGAGAGACATCAGAACCTTCTGAGATTCTCACTTCTGCAGCCAAGGAATGAAGCTCAAGCACATACACCAAAAGGTCGAGAACCAAAATGTGGCATAGCTGACCTGAGGACTTTCAATTCCAGGAACCAGCTTTGTGTTTATAAACATTGTCAGTCATCTTATGTAATGTGAATAGCATGTTACTACAGAATTCCCATTAAAGGCATTCACATTGTAGGAAAATTACAGGCTGACTCTTCAGTTCAGAACAGCAGTATCACCACAACCAATTGATAAAGATTGCCAACATCTGTTGTCTTGTGTATATCTGTAGTTACAGATTTTTAGATATAGTTTAATATTGCAACAGGCAAGTTTACTTGCTGGAGCAAACAGATGTAATTTGATTGGATAATGTGATAACTTGCCAATATGCCAATTGCTTGTGCAATAACATTGCCAAGCCCAAGCAGTTGTTTTCTTGAGAGGTAAGACATCAGATTACATCTGTTTACCTCCCACTCAATCAAAAATAGACACTGAGAGAGACAGCGAGAGAGAGAGAGAGAGAGGGAATGAGAGGGAGAAAAAGCAGGACAGAAATAAAACTGCACCCGAAACCATGTACTGTGACTGTAGGTACTAAATTTGATGTAATTCTTAGCTCTCCAAGGTTTAATGCAGTACATTCTGATCAGAATACAGGTACTTTGAATCCATTCCAGACATTCTTCATCCTTTACTTTTGAATCTGCCACCCCATGCCAGTTCTGTGGCCTCATGGGATTGCGAAGTGTTCATCAGGTGTACACTTCGGAATCTCTGTGACTCTGTAAGTAGTTTCTGTATACTGATTTATTAATACTGCGTTATTCCTGCCCACTGCTCAGAGAAGGCCTCCACTCATCCACATGAAGTCTACGTGCATGCACACACTCTGAATGGACCAGCATAAACACTGACATTATCAGGGGTTACCCATGATTCCAGGTCAGCCAATTATGGCCACAGCTGCTTTTGCATAATCAGATATTTGTTTAGATTTTAAAATGATACATATCTAAACAGTTCACATGCGACCACAGGATGACACAAAAATACTGTGTGTTTACTGCAGTCAGCTGCCTGACATGCTTAACACGCATGTCTCCATGTAAACTGCATGAGAAATTAAACTACAAAGCGTATGGGATATCTCTCATGATGTTGCATCATTTCAAAATCCCTGAAGAAATCCAGTTCATTGCGGAGCTTGGGGGCCTTCCAATAGTCCCGCAGACCTCTGTTTGTTTGTGTGACAGTGTAGCAAGTCCTGTCCTAGCATGAATGCTAATGATGCTTGCACAGATCGATTCCCACAATAGAAAGATACAGTAGGAGCAGAACTCTTCGGGATCCCCACAGGAAGCATTTCCCTTGTTTGTGCCTCTGCACACTGTCCACAGGGAATCCCCTGGGATTTGGACACCAGTGTGTGCTCTCCTATTGCTGTCTAGCAGTATCTCTCTCTCTAGTTTGTGCTGCTCTCTCTCTATTTTGTATGTCTTTTACCACCCTGACTCTTTACCTCCCTGTCAGAGACTCAGGCTTTCATCCTCTACTAACCCAAAAAACAGTGACACAGTCTCAATGGGCATTTACAGCAGAGATCTCCAACACATCCTCAGTCAGCTGGGCAGCAACAGGGTGAGTTATACTGAATCTCATTAAGGAAGTATTCAGCCATAGGAAACAAACCTTTTCATGTGTGTGCGAGACAGAAAACACATGCTGCTGGTGACAAGGGTCATTTATGACTTCACCTACATCACACATCTTTCGAAACAAGACACACAGCATGGATGTAGCACTTTGTGATCTGGCGAAATACTTATTTCCTGCTGACCAATGCACAGCCTTTGATAAAATGACAGCAACTGCATATGAAAACAGCACATACAGTTACATTTATTATTAACAATTACTGGAAAAAAATTTATTCTTTTTGCCAAGTAATATATTGTACAATCACAACTGTGCATAATTTTACAGCAGTGTGTTTCACCCAATAACATTTTAGAATGTGAACTACGTGTTTTACAAACTAAAAGTTTGTTTTGCACAACTGTGCAATGATAAAATTAAAATTCTAACTAAACTAGGATTACCTTTCCTCTTTTTACAGAGTTTATAATCTAAATATAAACACGCACACATGCACATAAGCAGCAAAACCCAATGTAACAAACAAAATAGCTTCTGTTAAGGCAATGAGGGACAACTTATCAAAGACAAACTAAATGTCCAAAGCTCTCATTTGCTTTAACCACCTTTGCAGCTATGAACAGTAGCAGCCACGTTACAAACTTTGTTTGCCAGCGTGACCTACTTCTCAAATTACTTTTTTAAATTCTTTCACAACTGAAATAAAGACGTATACATTGCCAAACAGACGTCAAACTGTTGTTCAGTTCAGTACTGGGAAATCATGAGTGAAAGTGGCCCAGCGATTCACAGTATAATAAAATGTTTCTTGTTTAACACAATAAAGTGCTTCATGCCTTATGTATATGTATGTGAGTGGGTCTGTATAAAGCCACCAAGTGTGACTGTATTTTGCTTTTTGAATCTAATGAATGACCTAAATGCCATTTGAAGGGAACAGGGAAAACTGCTCCCCTGGGAATCGGAGCATAAACCTTTATTTGGCAACAGTGCACTTTCTGAAACTCTGCTACTTTCTTCCCCTTTTTTGCCTCTCTATATGACTGGCAGACAGCCAGGGACTGTAGCATTGGTAAAGTCAGATGAGGCCACTATGATTGACAGGCAGAACTACAGTGGAAAGGCCCTGCCTGGAGCACTGTGGCTTATTTCTGCTATGAAACTTCTATTCATTTGCAGAAGTAACAGGTTTCTAAGACTCTTGCCCCACACGATTCTGTTCTCAGGAAGGAATTCCCAGCAGTAAGCTTTAGATCAGTGCATGCTGGCTAAATGTCACACACTTGGGGGCTGACTTTCCTTGAATGAAGGCGCTTGCTTTGATTGGACTCACTGGGATTCTGGTCAAATACCAGAACTAACCTTCCTACAAACACACAAACTATCTGTGTTGAAAACAGAGGAGAGAGGCAGAGATGGTTAAATACTGCAGTATATATTACAAAATACAAATGGTGGCACGCATAGATGCACAGTTTGTGGTCTTTGTACTGGTGCCTTTTTTGCTATTAATATTGAGTATTATTATCTTGTAAGCAAAAAAAACAAAACAAGAACATTTACTACAGCTACTACAGATCTTTATAATTTAGCAATTTAAAGTGTGTTTGAGCAACGATAGTTTTGAGCAACGAGTTTTTCGACTTCATAAACACACAAAAAACATTCACACTCCCACCCCTTTATTCTCTCTCTATTTTTTAAAAGACTTCCCACTTTGCTCACATTTTCCTAATAAAAGGGGAGTAACTCACTTGCTTTGGAGGAAGCCAACCCCTGCCCCATGGTGGCAGCTTACGTCATTCATTAAACTTCAGTATACTGAGCCAAAAGAAACTCTTCCAACATTCCATTTCAAACAGTGGATGGGGGCGTCAGGGTGGGTGGGTGACCTGCAGCGTGGGGTGAACGGCAGGTAGGAGGAAACCAATCCCTGCCTAAACCCTTCCTGCCTCACTGATTAGAGGTGGGCTTGACCTCCTGGGCTGCACCTATAGGGCATTTCCACTGCAGCAGTTGTGCTGGGTCTGCAGTTGCAAAGATGACAAATACAACGCAAGGTTTGTTTGCTACGACAAACAGTTACAAGCAAACGTAGTAAATTAACAATACAGTATGTAGTTTGCATGCGATACAAGATAAAAGGCTTGTTTACATACTGTAAGGTTACACAACACTAATGTTTCTAAATAGATCATTGAAACTGTCTGCCACACACACCTTAAGACAACACAGACATCCAGCATTCATAAAACACCTGCATCTAAATACCAAAAGCATGCAGATCTTTCCTGCTTACTGCAAAATTCTCTGGAAGAAACAGAAATGACTATCAAGATCATCATTTTTCCACTGAAGCATATGCCACAAATAAAATCTTATTTGCTGTAGATAAAACCATCTGTTGAATGAATAAATGATGTAAATGAGCAGTGCTATGTGTTGCATTTTGCAAAAAAAGAAACAAATTATTTTTCACACAGAAAATACTTCAACTTATGTATGTAGGTATTACTTAGTCGTATATGATTCACAGCAACAGTGCATTATAAATCACATTCTCTTATGATAAAAATGCCAAAACGCTTGCGTGTCAAGATCAACAACACATAAAAGAGTTTGAATACTTCAGCTAATGGCTCACGCAGATCATATCTCAACAAAGACAGCTTTATATCCGCTTGAGACACCAGCCTTTATCTGAACACAGTCATCTACACATCTGTGATAAAAAAAAACAGTGATACATTAACCTGGAATAAGAGCTCTTTAAAATGTGAATGTCTCCACGCAAACCGCAATTTAAACATAACTTAACCATCAGACAGTTCAGGTAGCACAAACATTACAACTCTTTGGCAAACAACAATCAATAGTAAATGTATTAAGACTTTAGCGCGCACAGATGGAGAGACAAAGGGACCACACACCGAACCGAGCTCGATTCCAACCTGTTAACTTTGTGTTAACTATGCATGACTGAAATTAAACGAACCAACCAACGCCCGTGTGCAGCAAAGTTAAACATGTATTTTAATTTTATTTTCACATCCTTATGCGATGGACGCTGGTTCGCATCCAGCTGTTTCATTCTGCACGAAGCGAGTTGCACTGCACACAAACAATAAAGCTACACCTATTACTCATACAGTACATGTCATTATTAAAATATAACTACAGGAAAATATAATAAATGTTACTGTGTGAGGGAAATGGCACCACACACACACTGTTAGCAGCGCGCTAGCGGGTTAGCAGACCCTCATCGCTTTTGTTCTGGAAACGCCGGTAGCGCACGACCAATTTCCTTCCCAAAATATTTTTAAAAGTGGGGTGAAAATCTCAGTCTTTACATATTAAATAAGGCTTTAACTGCAATGAATAACATATAAGATGTACATAACTCACTGATTTTTAATCGCAACGAAACTATACCAAAATGCGCACACCGCAACTCCCCGCCTTCAACAATAAGACTTGTGAACTACAACTCGTGCATAAGTGATCTCACAAATCTTTTCTTAACGCACAGTTTACACATGAGGTTAAACAGACGACTTTATGATCATTTTCATACAGCTTTTAATACTCACAGTCACAAATCTGTAAGAGTGGCTCCATGTGATTCAAAGTGTATCGCTGTGTGTGGCGCGCGTCCGTGTGGGCGGTGATTCCCAGACTGTAACCATGGAGACGCAGCGTCACCCAGAGCAACCATAAAGAAATTATTTTTTGCGCATCTGGTACATTACAAAGATTAAACAAACATTTGTGACTTACCGTGATTGTACGAAGAAAATTGGGTTAATATAATTTTTTGTCAGATTTGGCATTAGTTACAATGTTTTACATATGCGGTTTAAATTTGGTGTAACATAGAATAATGTAGAAACAATGTTTAAAATTTAAATCGCGACCTGATAGTAATACAATGTCGAACTCACGCATAAATATATAATCAAACACTGTTGATTCTGCGCCATCTAGCGACATTGATGAAAACGTGTCAGTAGGTCATAGATTATGTGGAGCATAAAATTTTTAAGAAAATAAAAATTACTGTAACAAAGTAATCTATATATTATCTCATACAATTATATTGCTTTCTAAAACACTAGTAAAATGTACTAAGGTGTGTTGGTGATAATGCACTACAATGATTTATTTTATTGTTTTATGATTTCGTTTCACTATTAATTTTGTATATTGGGTCGGCCATCGTTATTTTAAAAATGAAATGAGGTTGATAAACATTTTCCCATCAACCTTTATAGGTTAAATCTACTGTCTGGTTTTAAATGTATGCAGGTCATTACATAATTAAAGATCTAGCTAACATATGTGCAACAGATAGAACAACTGTTAAAAATATAATAAAATTTTGCAACTGTTTGCAACTGTTAAAATATAATAGTAATAATATAACAATAGTATTAAAACAACAACATTGTATATATAAACCCAGTTGTTTTATGTAGGTAAAGAAAATTTATGCAGGTGTCCCATGGATCTAGTTAGATCAAATAGATGCTTTTAATTTTAATTTGATCACTGTTGTTATATATGGCCATAAACATGTCCTGTATATAATGTCCTGTATATGAAGAAAGAATATTGAGAGCAAAATCATGATTTCTCTTAAGATTTCTAAAGGAAATCTTTGAATGCTAGTAGCATTTAAATAGTTTCCTCAGTAGCCATCAGAGTTAGAGTGACACACTGATGAGGGAGTAAACAGCTTGCTCTGCCATCATCTTCCAAGATTTCAGGCCTGCGCTTTCCAGGCAGGAAGACTTGGGCAGACAGACTGGTGGAAACTCACAGCACCGATGACGTCTGGACCACAGAAATGCCATCTGCCCTAAACTGCTTCACGCCTGCACAAACACATAGCACGTAGTTGTCATCATCCTCGTGTTAAACAGGCTTAGTGCTGTTATTCTGCGAACAGAATAGGATCTTAGGGTCATTTACCATGAGGTTAAGGGCCCTACTGAGCTCATGTCCACAAAAGCATGACTACATACATTTGCCTTCTGTGCAGTAATATTTGAGTGATGTAGGATTTGGCATAATTTTGTGTGTAATTAAGCCTTATCTTAAAACATGTTTTTTAAAAATTATTTTTTAAAATTATTTAAACAATGTTTATTATTAAGGACAGTTTTAAAAGAATATCTGAAAATTACAAACAGCTGTATGTCTTATACAGTGTTCAGGATTAGTACAACAGTGCTCACTAATAGCTGTTACTCAGTGAAATAATTTATAATTCATATAAAGGGGCCAATAACCTGTGTTTCATTCATAAAATGTGGACAAATCGAAAACAGAAGAACTGGGAGCGGTTCAGTGATGCCAAGGTCCAGCTTAACTTACTGATCCAATTTGAAGTGCTCTCCATCCTTTAAGAATTAGACTCCTTCTGGCCAGCATGGAAAGCTGGGAGGGGTATGTTTACAACACACTGTAAACAACAGGATATAAAAACCAGAGCTCAGTGCATTCTGTGCTACTATAGGAGCCTGAAGCAGAAATCAAACAGGATCTGCTGTTTTCAAATACCCACAATCTTACACCTGCCTTCCACAACAATC
>JAZGTK010006620.1:0-20564 GCA_036877625.1 Ambastaia sidthimunki | reverse complement strand
GACATTTCTTAAACAGAAAATGTTAAAAGTCGAAAATCTATATCAACCATTGCGTCTTTATTCATCAAATAAATTGATTATTTAAAATACTATTCATGACTCATTGGTGTTTATATTTCATTCTGTGAAACTCAATCATTATATTAAGCATCTCAGTTCACTTTATTCAGTTCTGCTGTGAGAGCGACACCTTGTGGCTGTTGCGCAGATGGAATAAGTCATAAACAAACTGACTTTTAATAACATACTCATTGTTTTGTGTTTTATTTAGTACATTAGAACTAATAACACATGCTTACAATTAAATACTGTACAATTACAGTTTGGTCAAGTTGTGAAGGGGTTTGTACAAGTGTATTCACATTTCCTTGCAAAACTCTAACTAAAAGTAAAAGCACAGAACGGTTCAACCGCTTTTAAACGTGCCACATATCAAGATCTTTAATGGTCATATTACATTTAGCTGAATTCCTCAAAATATTGATTTAATCTGTTTGGTCTCTCCCTCTTTCACTGGGAACAAACGCTTTTAGGTTCCTTGGAAACATAAAGAGGCTGATAATGTCAGTACATACAGTATGTTCTTTAGAAGATAAGAAAATTTAGAAACACTATTGCGGGTGCTCAGCTGCAAAGACAAGCAGGAATTCCTGGAATTTCTATCTGGAAATGACAGTCCAGAATGTTCAGAATGAAGGGACAGAATGTCTACATATATCATTGTGTTTTGATCCTCACATAATTTGACCTTTCATGACCCTGGGTTAGTCCTGTATATGAAGTAAACAACACAACAGCTGATATTCTTGAAAGATCACTAATTATAAGCCTCTGTTTGCAACAAAGTGACATTTTAGAAGGTTAACTCTTTTCTAGAATGAAGAAAGTTTGTGTTATGAAACTTCTGTAAGATCGGATGAATTGTTTGTCTGTGTGGGTAACAGACTCTTGATATGTTTGTTTGCTTTAGCATTGCAGTCTTTCACAGTCAAAACTTCTGCATGATCCCTGATACAGGCTCTTTCATTTCCAGTCTGTACTGGGAAAACCTGCTTTGAACTGGCAGGAAATGAATGTTCCATTGAGTGATGCCCATTTACACTGTATCCCAAATTTTGGAATTCTGTTTGTGACCTCAGCTCCCTGACGTTCAAGGGCATTTCCTTTGCAATTCCAAAGTCTTTGCAGGAAATCATGCTGTGAATGGGATTGGTCTCCAAAACATATCCATTGGACATGGAACCACAAGTCTCAATCACACTGAGCCCAGCCGGAGAAGCAACCACAGTCCCATTATTGTTACCACTAGACAACCTATTTTCATTCCCCAGGAAATACTGTCGGATTATTCTTCGGAAAGTCTGACGAAAGTCATGTATTCGGTAAGCGTAAATGAAGGGGTTCACGACAGAATTGGCGTGTGAAAGGATGATGGCCAGATACATGACCCAGTCCTGCGGGCGGTCGCACTGTGGGCAGAACAGTGTGAAACAGTTAATGATGTGCAATGGGAGCCAACAGATAGCGAAGAGGCCCACTATGATTGCCAGAGACTTGGCCGCGTGGACTTCCCTCTGCAGCGTGGAACGAGAAGAAGGCCCCTCCCCGTGGGCGTGTCCCTGTATATGCAGCTTCTGCTCTATGCGTCTCAGCTGGTGCCGGGCGGCCATAAAGATCCGAACGTAGATGCCCAGCATCGCCAAAAGTGGCGTGAGGACGCAGCCGAAAAAGTTGAAGTAAACCATGTAACCCATGGTGACCACCTCCTCGAACAGACACTCCGTCATATCGTGAGGGCAAGAGCTGTTGCTGTTCGGAGCCACACGCTTGTTCCAGCCCAGCATGGGAGTCAAACCGATAACCACTGACAGAACCCAGCACACAGCGATGATGCTTTTGGCTCTTGGGCCTGTGACGAGGCTGTTGTACCTAAACAAGACAAAAAACGGTAATTTAAAGACATACAGTATCTAAAGGAAGCATGCTAATCAGCTAACAATTTTAGATTGTAAGAACATTTCCCAACATTGCTATTAAGTAGCAAAAAATATGAAAAATGTTATTTTGTATGTTCGAAATGCCCAGCTTTTTAGACATTGTATTAATATTATTGCTTGGTTATTTAAACATCATTCAAACATTTGTTATTCTAAAACATTTTTAAAATGTTCCACCAACAACTTGAGAACATTATATATACTTATATATACTTTATATATAAGTTTCTAGTTTGTAATAATTTAGCCACCATCTGTGTTAATCCACAAACTGATTATTTTGAAAAATGCATAAATAATGCAAAAAAGCACAAATGAAACACTTAAAAACATATCAATTTGACATGTCAGTTATCAGTTCAGATCTATTTCTACTTTTACTTTCTACATTTGCAAGTTGCTTTGGTTAAAAGCATTTGGTAAATGAATAAACGTAAAAAAAAAACTTTATCCAACACTTAAGATCTGTAGAAAATCATAGAAAATCAATATCGCTCTACACAAAACATGGAAAATTAATTCATTTCTAAACCTCAAAATCCATTTTAAAGTAATTTATTAATGTGCTGCAACTTACAATGTTTGTTCAAATATTGTTCTCATATTTCAAACATCTGGTCAGACATTTGCCCAGGGCAACAGTTGGAAACGCTGGTCAATTGTTCCAAAAATCCTCTGGCTTATATCTGACCCACTGAAAACAGAAGCAGCTGCTTCATTAAACCCGCAGGACTTTCCGGGCTCCACAACTACTGGAACCTCATGCACCCGCGGCTGGAAGCCCACCGGCCTTATGCAATCAACACCTGCTGGGGCTTTCACTGTCCCTGCTGATCAGGGCTGCAGGGGGCTTAATCTACACCAAAACGTGCATCACACCCTGCTTGCATGCGGACGGGTGGTCCCACACCTTTCAGATTCCCAAGAGTGCTGCTGAGAGCATTCCGGAAGAATTCATTAGACAGATTGCAAAAAATGATGGGGATGGAAGACCCCATTAGTGCTGACTGGTTACTTTAACTTTGTAACCAGCACAAGGGTAGCTGCTAACAAAACAGATGTTCACCACTGCTCAGCTAAACAGGTTGTCCTGCTCTAAACTCACACCATTGGTTAAATTGGTTTTAAACACAGATGTGTTGTGTACTTGTTTATTTTCTGTTTATTTTTAACCAAAAAAATTAATCGATTGCAGCTTTAACTACATTTTTAAACATGGATTGCATACATGTTTTTTTAAATATGTCTATAATTAATTTAAAAATTGATTTACTCAGATTTTTTATTTTGGGATGAATTAATTGATTCTCACCTCAGCGGGATCTTGATGGCAATGTACCGATCCACGGCGATGGCCAGCAAACTGAAGATGGAGCTCTGGGTCAGAACCAGCACGAAGCAGGCGATGAAGAGACAGCCATGAAAGTGGCTGCAGAAGCCCGTGCTGATGGTCACAGCAAAAGGAATGGCCAGGAGTCCAACGGCGATGTCCGCCACGGCCAACGACACCACAAAGAAGTTGGTGATGCTCTGGAGGTTGCTGTTGAGCCAGACGGCCCAACACACAAGAACATTCCCCACAACAGCCAAAACCGCAATTAGCAGCTCCAGAACAATATAGGTGATTGAAGACATTGTGCCATCAACCAGTGTGAATGGACATCCTCAGGGACACACATAGCTGTGCTCCCGATAATTGCTAGGTGAGACTTTGCTCTGCCACTCAATGGCTCTTGTAATAGGTGTGAAGAACTGCCAACCCAATTTTTTCTCCAACCAAAGATCTCTTTTCTGTGGGGAGGGCAGGTAGACGGTCCTGGTACCAGCTGTGAAACCAGTTTGAAGGTCACTGAGAGTAACTGCAGGGTCAGTAAAGTTACCGTAATCGTAATCTCGGTTTACCGTGTTCCTTAGGTCCGTTTTACCTCAGAAAAGAATATGTGAAGAACTCACAGCAGACCTTCACTGGGACCTGCAGAGACCCTGCAGAGAGAACAATTGTATAACACAATAAAAGATTAACCTCTCCGGGTCACAGAACCAATCCATCTGCAAAACAGAAGGTCTGTGGCCATTAAACGATGACAGGTCACATCCAACAGTTCATTTTATTTTAGGAACGGCTCCATAAATACAGATGAAATATTTGTGCACGTATTTGTGCTGGTCATTTCTTCCAGCCGTTCCTAAGATGTATATGATTTAAATTTGCAATCACTTTGCAATTTTTGGCCTAGAGATGTAGAACACAAATTCACATGATTCCTCTGTTATGTTACATTTTTCTCTTTGCTGAAACACAATTATTCTCAATATTATTATTATTTTTTTTTCAAACCAATAAACCGCAAATGTTTTATATCCATGTGTATCGTTTCAAGCTGAAGATCAGACTCAGTTTATAAACTACCAAGCAGTTAAAAAGTCTGTCTTGTAATGTTTTTGTGGATGTAGGTGTAATTAAATCAGTTTGACAATCTTCTTACTCTTTGGGGTCTTAATAGCAGTTTTCTGCCTATCAGGAAAACTGAGACCCAACCTTTTATTGGCAGATCACATTATCTTGTATTTTTTACAGATTGCTTATCTTTGAGCATCAGTCTTTTTGATCAGGCACAAAAATGTGATGATTAAAGCAACAGTCACTCTTTCTCTGTTTCACCGGTACTGTTTGCTTTTAATAGCACAGCGTGACTTTGGCATGGCGGCTGAATCCCTCAAGCGATAAAATGACAAACCGTTTCCATTGCACCAGTCTGATGCGTTACATTTGATGCTGTTGCATCTGCGCGCGTTGTTCTACTAAACACTTCCTGTTAAAGCACCGGTGGTTCATGTGTACTTTCCAAAAGCTTGTTGGGCCGTTATGAATGACTAATATTAATGTTAATTTTGACGTAATGCTGTGACAGAACTCAGCTATAGTTCTGAGGCAAACACAGAAATGACTATTTAAAAAAAAAGAAAGGTATGAAAACATGTAAAAAAAAATAATTACATGTTTAAATGCAGTATGTATAAACGTAAATTTATAACTTTTTTGTAGTTCGTTTTTATTGTCCTGAAGTGTGACCAATTAATTTCTTACCTAAAATTAAAGAATAAAAACTGCGGGTATAAACTAATAAAAAAGTAATAAAAACACTGCTCTCCACTGCTGTCAGAAGTTAACAACGCCGTAAACAACCCAAAACGTTATGGTTAAATAACTAAACCACAAAACTGAACATTAAACAGTAGACAAACGCTTTGCATTGTAAGACATTACTGTAACTCACCTGAGTAGAAGGTCTCCAGTCGCATCCCGTCTTAGTAACTGCAGAAGTGAAATGCGGGTATTCCGCACCCGGTTACAAATCATATAATGTAACGTGGACCTGTTACACTACACAAGCAACATAAACACACATATATATGATCCTTCAAACGTGCTGCTGGAGGAAAATGTGGGCAGAGTGGCAGCTGCGCTCTGCGCGCTGTAGAGCTGCGGTGGCGCTTCTGTAGCCAAGAGCGCACAGAGAGAGAGAGAGAGAGAGAGAGAGAGAGAGAGAGAGAGAGAGAGAGAGAGAGAGACTGCTCAGTCTCTCTATTTCTCTCTTTCGCTGTTACAGAAACGGGATTTACAGTAACATTTACATTTATTCGTTAACAGACGCTTTTATCCAAAATGACTTAAAAGAGAGAGAGAGAGTGAGAGAGAGAGCATTTGACCCCAACTTCATCATACGGTTTCTAAAACAAAATTCAATAAAACACAATGCGAAATATGAGCTACTAACGTTACTCAAAAATAAACTGTGCACAAATGTTCACACCACTATCTCAGCTTCAGACACAACTGGTGCAAAACTTCGAAAAGGAAGTTCTTGGCTGTTTAAACACATTTTTACTGGCTCAATTGCCCCCACAAAACAAAGGTTTTGTTTGTTCAGATAAATACTTTGTTCCATTTTAATATGTACAATTCCATTAAAGTTTTTTTAAAGAGGAATTTGTTGGATAATCTGTCTGTACTAGAATTACAGGTGTGCGTGCCTTTGGATTAACCTGCATGTATTCTGGTACACAAATGTCTCTTGATTGTAATGTTTTTTATGATCGGATAAAGTAATTGTTCATTGTTTGTCAGGAGTGTATAAAAGCTAATGACTACAAAGTATCTATATAGATATCTATAAAATAAAATATCTATAAATTGTTACATTACTCTCTTTAACCCAGGCTTCTTACTGGTCAATGATAGCATGCTGTGGTCAGATATATTTGTATAATACCTGCTAAAATGTACAATTGACTGTTGTTCTATAATCATGTTTCAAACCACCATGAGTTCCTTCACACAGTGTTCACACACTTTTCACGACACAAACCGAGACACACGTGAAAGTGTGAATGGACCACGAGATGTACAAGATGTGACCTTTGAGAATGCCAGTCCATCATTCAAGCTGGTGGTGAAGTTGGTGATGTGTAAACTAGTGTAAAAACAGATAAATGATTACAGGTTGTATCTGACTGTAAGCATTTTTTTCTGGAGGGTCCCCTTAAAGGTTGTTGTGGCCCCCTAGTGGACCCCAGCAGAAAAACACTGCTTTAAACTACTGCACCTACAGAACCAATTCTGCTTATATACATACACACTCAAGATCTCCCCAAGATGGACCTCTGAACTGTTCTGAGATCAGCGTTAACTTTAACCTCAACCACACAGTTGAATATACGAAAGGGAGAAACTGGTCTCACATCGGTGCTTGTGTTAAAGCTGCTCACTGATTATCATCTAGTGCTGAAGTGTTTGTTTAACAGTCCTGCTTATCTCCACCAGCATCTCAATACATCTCACACGTGGTTCTGTCCGTACATGGAGAAGCTCTCCACAGATCACAGGCCATTTATGGCTCGGTTTTGAAAAAGGTTCCTGTTCAACCATATCCCCACGTGTTTCATACGCAAAATAATAATTAAAGTCCAAATAACAATAATAAAAAAGGACCCAGTGAAACTGCAAAAAACTTAACTAAGATGAACATGAAACATGCCAGTTTTACTACAAATAACACGGTTAAACTATGGTTAGTTTACCACAAACATTATTATTTTGTGGTTATCATGAACGTACAGACACCCTGGGGTTTTGTTGTTTTTTACCTCGTGGTAATGAAACCCCTGGAATTTAGCGAATGCCCTTTATTTGCAGAGCAGCTGAATCGCGATTCGAATCGATTCTAATGAATCGACTCACTGAATCTGAACAGCGACTCGCTGAACAAGTCACGCGCTCTGGACCACCCACACTCACTTTTGAGGAAATGGCCGTTCGCTATCTGTCCGTCAGCAGAAGATATCCCATCGATTTGTGCAGATTAACGCCAAGTGCCTCAACCAGGTAAAGCATTATGAAGCATTATCTGGAAACTAGGCAATAACATAAGCAAAAGAGACGTTTATTACAAGTTTTACTGGTTTATAGTTTAAAATGTCGTGAAGCGGATTCGTTGCTAACTGGCTAACGAGCGGATTAACGGTATACTCGGCGCTCAAACCTCGATATAACCACGACATTTACAAACAAAACTATTTCATATTTGGTTAAAAACATTAAATACGTCGATATTTATTACTTGTAATATCTTAAAATCGTGTCACATATGGACTTGCAGTAGTTTAACAAGGAAACCCCGTCCCACAATATCTGTCGCTTTTAATATCAATGTCACTGTATAACATCTGGCATGAAACAAATTTGTATTATTTTACTAGGTCGGTAACTGTGACAGTAATATAATCTGTATTAAAATAGGGTCCCATATCACAATCGGCACGTCGATCAATCTCCTCTTCTTTTCTGTCCAAAGGTTGTTTTGTGTTTGTATAACATTTGTCATCACAATCATTTACTTTCGCAGCTATTTATGTTAAACGGGCGAAGTGTAATTGGTCATGTTTGTGAATGGCTTTTATGGCTTTCCTGCGGAGAAGACTCAGTTTTCTAGACACATACCGATGTTAAATGGGCATATTTGCAGAATGACTTGTGACCTATTTTGTCCAATAATTTGCAGTGAAAATGTTACGTAAACGTGTGCAGTAAAGATACGTGCGAGACGTGCATTTTTCTCCCAGGACGCTCTCTGATAAGTTTCACTTTGTTATATAGTGTTCAGCACGAGGCTAAATGTCAAAATCCTCTTTTTGTGGAAAAATGGAATTTGTGCATTTTACAAATACGTTTTAAATAGTTTGTATAACTGAACTCGTTGTAACTCATGTGTCCCATTTTGTGCCTCAGGTTCTTCCTCGGCGTCTTCAGCACTGCAGCGGAACAGCGTAGTGCTGGAGATGATTGTCATGGTGACGATGGTGATGACGACCCCAGTCGCTCTGTAACGCATGTCAGGATGTTAGAGATGAGAGCTAGAAAACTGGAGCAGCAGGTTCATGACCTCACTGTAAGTTTCTTTTTGTAAAGTGTTGTTTTTATTTAGTCATAATGTAAGTACTGTTTGTAAGCACAAATGCTGTGTTAAAGCTCTATGAGAAATCAAACATATACATGATGTAGCGTAACGTGTTATATGAAATAACAGTGTATTATAGTTTTGTGTTTTGCTTTATAAACGAGAACTGTATCATATGGTGCATTGATGTACATACAACATTTGTAAGATAAAGTAATAAAAGGATATATTGACCAAGCTGGTCAATATATATTTTGAGGTTGCTTCATTGGCCAATAACAGTGCCAACTTGGTGATGAACGGAGACCCCTTTTTATTTCCAAAATTTACGAATGTCAATAGAAATCTACAATTTCTTATTTCCAATATGTAATATTAAAGTGAATATTATGTAAAAAAAAAGTTATACAGTTTGTATCTGAATTGCTGTAAGACAGTTGTACTAGCCTGTATTACACACATATCAGCCCACTATTTATCTGTATTGGCCATAGAAAAGCCCAGTGATCAATAATGGTGTGCAAGCAGGCTTATTTACTCAACTATTGTGCTTGTAGAAGTTGATCAAAACTCTTGTTTTTTCAGGAGAGATACAAACGAGCCGTAGCTGACTCGGACAACGTTAGAAGAAGAACACAGAAATTTGTTGAGGATGCCAAAATATTCGGTAACTACTCAGATTCGTTACACGTTTTATTTTGGGTATGGCTTTAGGAAGCTTGAGTCATTGTAACTTGTCTTTTCATTCCCCTGCAGGGATTCAGAGTTTCTGCCGTGACATTGTGGAGGTGGCAGACTTGTTGGAGAAAAGTTCAACAGTTGAGGAAAGAGATGGAGCACAGCAGCTGTCACAATACCTGGCACAGATACAGATACGACTACAGGATGTGTTCACCAAACATGGACTGGAGAAGATGAGGCCCATAGGAGGCCCATACGACCCTTATCAGCATGAAGTTGTCTGTCATACCCCTGCAGAGGGAGCGGAGCCTGGCACTGTAGCCGTGGTGAAGCAGGACGGTTACATGCTGCATGGACGTACCATTCGTCATGCCCTTGTGGGTATTGCGGTAAAAACGCAGGAGCAGTGACAGGACCTCGGTTTAGTCCCTTCCTGGTTAACTAGCCTTTTACTAACTAGCGTTAGTTTGTACGATACCATTGTTCTTACATCTCTAGCCAACTACGCATTTGATTTACTTTTTGAAGTAATGGTTATTTATATGTATTTATATATGATGTTTACTTTTTCTTATTTTTCTAACTATTCAGAAATATTTGGCCTTGTTGTGTTGTTTTTTTTCTTTTTGTAAAATCCCTATTCACATATTTCTGCAAGGAGCGTTTAAATTTTGGAGGGGTTAATTGATGTATTGATGTGATAAAGACAGTAATTTATAGTTAAGCATAAATTTGAATGTTGAATGCACTTTAAAACTCCGTCATGGTGGATTCTGTAAGTGACAAACAGATGTGAAGCTTGAGGGGAAACTGTGACGTTTATTGGCTGTGTCAAGAAGAATGTTGTAAGAAAATAGGCCACCAGTACCCAAAAACAAACAAAAATTCCCTTTCTGAGAGGGAGAAGTGTGTCTATGTGATATATATGTATCCAAAGTGGAATTAAACTTAACATTTGGGAGAAAAAAAGAAAAGTATTTATGTATTTATTAAGTTTGAAGTAGGTTGCCCTTATAGTTTTTTTGGGGGGGGGGCTAAAAGAAAACTAATGTTTTTACAGTATGCTTTGTATATGTTGAATGTTGAAAAAACGATTAATATTGCATGCGAGAATGTCTTGACTGAATAAAATATTATTTTTGATCAATCTGTGCAGTAGGGGTCAGTGTTTCCGACGTTAACTCCCATGTGCTTACAAAACACGGATGTAGAAAAAAAAGACCGGAAGTGTGCGGAGAGTCAATACACGTGTGTAAGGCGGTGCGACACATTTCCTTCAGTTAAAAGTTTGTTTCATATAATTATATTTCAGCTAAATATGACGAAGATTAAGAAAGAGAAAGACGCCGCTGAAGAGGAAACCGGTGCAACAGAAAAGTCGTATCAAGAATTGATAGCAAATATAAACCCCATTGCAAACCCTCTCGCATCGCGCAAACTAAGCAAGAGGCTGTACAAATGCGTCAAAAAAGGTAAAAACGTGCTTAAAACAAAGTTAATTCTTTCGCAATCCGCTTTGAGTTTGAAAAGTCAGTTTGCTAAATATTGATGTATGTTTTTTTATTTAAGAGTGGGACACGTGGTGACAGTTAGCTGCCTTTAGCATTGTTATAGAGCAAGTGTTTCAACCAAATATTTTTACCCCATAGCGGCCAAACTAAAAAATATCCGGCGGGGAGTGAGAGAGGTGCAGAAGTTTATCAACAAAGGAGAAACTGGGTAAGACAAGTTTTACTCTTCCTGTGTTTGTATGTAGTATCCAGTGATTTATATGTCCATTAATCGAGTCTCTAAATATGTTTTATTATCACTACTTAACATCATTTTTGAATCATAGGATTGTGCTGTTTGCTGGAGACACGCTTCCCATCGAGGTGTATTGCCATTTACCAATTATGTGTGAAGACCGAGATATGCCCTATGCTTATGTTCCATCTAAAGCTGTAAGTTTATCAGAAGTGTATATTGATTGTCATGGATACAATGTAATTGTTATTATGCCTAATAATTATTGACATATTTACATTTCTTGCTATAGGATTTGGGTTCCTCGGCTGGTTCCAAACGACCCACCTGTGTCATCATGATCAAACCTCATGATGAGTATAAAGATTCTTATGATGACTGTCTGGAAGAAGTCAAAGCTCTGCCCAAACCATTATGAGGACACTTGTTTTTTGTTTTTTTAAGAGAATAATTGAATATCATATAAAATCTGGATCATTGTGGGTGATCTGCTCCATGTTAGTATTCATAACGGTCATTTCAAGACAACCCAGCTCTGGACTGTCCTTCTTGTAGACTTTCAGTTGTAGGAGGCAGAAATGTATAATTTAGGATTCGTGTGATGTTCAGTAGTTAAAACATGCCTGTTATAGGTCGATGGGTGGAGCCATTGTTCATTCTGTTGTGTTTTTCAGTATCGCTCAAGATTTTTCATGCGTTTAAATATTGACTGGCTTTATTAAAGTTTAACTATTACAGTGCTTGTTTAAATGAGAGGTTGGATTTGGTTAAGTGGACCTCTTAGAGAACTCAATAAAAAGTCAACATGTTTTTCTTAATTTGCTACATCCTACTTGATTTCAATATACAATTTTGCAACCAGTTTTTATATGCTTTAAAAGATCCCTGTCACAATTTTTGTTAATGAAAGTTGCTTGATGTTAGACGTTATTTTCTATGTATACAAATATTTACCGACCTACAATTTTACCATTTTAATTTGTAGCAATTACATTTGTTTTCAGATTAAATCTTGTGAGTTGGGTTTTGTTTTTTGTGAACTGACATACCACTTTGAAAGTCACACTTTGGTTATGGGTAACCATAACTGACAAAAACATGTAACTTTCAAGTCTGATATCAGAATGAGTAACAGAATGTTTTGATTGTCCTAGTTGATTTTCAATTTGACAAATATTTACATACGCGTTACACATTTTTTGCAAATGTGGGTACCTTAAAATGTAGTTTGAGTAAGATTATGTGTTTTGACCACGTTAAATTGTGCAGTGTTAACCCACCAATTCATGTCACATATAAAGTCAAACATCAGTAATAATTTAGCATAAAACATTACGTTCCTTGTGGCTAATTCAATTAGAATGACATAGAAATTTGCTTAAACATACAGATAATAAAAATCTAATCTGTGAGCATGATTCGTGAATTCCATGTAATTGATTTCTGTAGTCCATGAATAATGAAGACGACATCTCCCATCATTCCACGCGGCGTCATCAAGCGTCGCCTTTATTGTTGTTTTGAAAATGCGACTCCTAGCGGCGAAAATTACATTTATTGCGACTTTAAAAAATAACTCCGCAAGCAACTTGCAATTTATTGTTTCGAACAGAGATGGCGATAGATAGTCAAAGGTTGCAGCTTTAATCAAGAGACAGAGGAAATATGCCCGGGTCTCATTTACCCATGTCCACATGATGGCAGTATTGTCCTTTGAGAAACTGCTCATTTTCTAGTCACTATTATTTAGTATCTGTTAGTTACATATCTCATCCTTAATGTAGTTCAAAACATAACAGATTCATCATCCTGTATTCTCTTACTATTATTTTCACTTTAAACACACCTGTAATGGAAGAGGACCTTAATACCAGAGGGCCTCTGTTTGGTGAAGCAACAATGTATGTTAGGTGTTTAAACTGATAAACAGACCTTAAGTGTGTTTCTTACGTTTCACCAGGCCCAGGTTTCTGGTGCTTGTAATGTCTGTGTTGACATCTTAAATATTTAATGCTGAAATGTTCTTACTCTGATGATGTTTGTTGTATTTTGGCACACATTACTCCCAAATCATGTATAAAAGCACAAGAGAGGAGTTTTCTGTTCAGTTTGTCTGAGTCCAAGCACAGAACTCTTTACCTGGAGTTTGAGATTATTGCCACAGTTTCCATGATAGAGGAACCTAAACAACCAAGTTCAGCAAGTATGGACAACAGCTTCTTGTGGTTTACATTTCATCATTATATCGGATTACGCAGTTTCCCTTGTTTTAAGGACTGGACCATAGTTCTACTTATTTCCACAGGTCCGTGAAGGTAATTGGAGGAATTAATGGAGAAAAAACACTAGGAGACCCAACAACAAGTTTAGCAATACACAAATTGCTCATTTACAGTCATTGTGGGAGATGCAAATTAATTCTATTCATATTTCTGGATTTTTGTTTTTATTGTATTTTGATGCCTGATTTTTTAATGCCTCATTATTGTAAAACAAAGTTGGCTAATGGAACTGCATATTCGACCCCTAAAGATGCAGAGCGTCGCAGGAACCGTATGTTCTCATGGAACGTAAAGGAAAGTCATGGTAGCAAAGGGACATATGGATGTCCTTCCTGTGGGTCACATTCCTAACTATGCGCTCAACTGTTTACTCTCAACAGCAGGCATCCATCAAAGATCTGGCATGAGTCACCTGTGTCCAGGGGGGTGGTGACACAGTACCAGGAGTTTACCAAACAAGCTTTAGAGTTCAGCCATGTTTTAGTGTACACACTTCAAAAGTGTGGCCAGTGTTTAATGTGGGCACTGAAGAGTAAATCAACTGAATTTAAAGGACAAAAAAGCAATTCGTTTTTTTTAAATTATAGAGGTTTGATTTTTATTTTGCCTGCATTGTACTAGTTAGGGGTGCTGCTGGCTAAAGTAAGCATCTTTATTATTATTGCTCAAACAAATGGCTAGTCTTTTTCTTATTAAACTTTGACATGCATCTTGTCCTTAACATTTGTGCTTTGGCCAAGAATATATCTCAATTTGTGTGGTTCGTTAAGAAAAGGTGTTCTTTGACTTTTCTACAAATTCTAAACATATGCCTGATAAATATTAAAACAATCAAAAAAAAACTAATCATTGAAAATCACAGAAACTATGAAAATGTAACATCATTCATTTTTCATACTGTTTATTTTAAAAGAGGTTGCAGGAAGTGCTGGAGCCTTAAATGTTACAATTTAGCTAAATGTATATAAAAAATGCACATATAGGTTTGCTTGATGTTTTTGTTTATATTTTGCTTATGGATCTTCACAGACTGGTCACTGTGAGACAGCATTTATTTTTAAAGATGGAGGAAGGTATTATGCAGTTGGTTATCTTCTGCACCCTTGTCTGTCATTTTAAATTCATTTTTATCTGCCCCTATATCTTCACACATTTTCTTTTTCTGTTCTATGATTTCTCTGTTGACATGTTTAACGTACCAAGTTGGCTGTTGAAGGTGGTAATGCTGCAGGAGTCAGGTCTCGGCTCATCAACTTTTCTTAGTATCCGAGCTTGAAATGTCTTTTTTGGGCTTGGCACTGACCTTGCGCATGTTTAGGGTGTCAACAAGGCACCTGCTGCCTGCCTTCCCCTCAGTAACATCAGCACGCGCCACCTCTCACCCACTTCACCCAACTTCACCCTGCCAGCTACAACCGGTTCACCTCCTGTATCACCCATTCAAATCAGCTATACGCTCCGGACTTCACGGCTGCCTGTGCAACTGTAGCATCGCCGCTACACCAGCGCCACGCATGTTCTTGTTCTCTTGTGTGGCCCATCGTTGCCTCTCTAAAGTCTAGGACAGTTTCTATTCTCAACAGGTGCTGGTAATAAAGCAGGTGTAGCTGGAGATTTACTGATTTCATAGTATTCTGTTGAGCAATAATTCTGAGCCTGGGGCACGAGGCAGGTAAACCCTCGGAATGGCTGCACCCATTGACTTTTTAGAGTGACAAACACAAGTAATGCCCCACTGTCAGCACCTTAAGAAAAGACATGAACATTTAACTGAACAAAGAGCCAAACATTTACATAAGGAGAAACTTAACGGTATATATATCCCAAAGCAATGCATAAACACTACAGTTACAGTTTTCAAGTTTTGAAAAGCTTCTTTATTTATACAGTCGGCTAATGCCTAGAATTTGCAAAAATGTTTTCTTTGCATTTTATCACCCAGTTTTCTGAGCCGTCACTCTGAGATGCTTCTTAAACAGTATTGACAAGTTCTATTATAGTCTCTGATTGGCTGCTTTCCTAGATTATTTAGTCCAAATCAGCAATTAAAATATTTTAATTAGATAGACAGATATTTATCTATATGGATGTTATCTTTTTATTATTTATTAATTTCATTTTAAAGGACAATGTAAATTTTTTTATTATTATTTCATTTTTTGGTCATCATTTCTGGAGGATACTATAAGTCATTTAGATCTCTAGGGTTTAGATGCCAAAAAAGCCCATCACTGACATAGTGTCTGAGTGATAAACTATTAAAAGGTCATCTGTCAACCTGAATTGCTCATTGTAGAGGTGACCCAAATATTTACACAAAAGAAAAGAGGGATGTATATAACTGAAAGATCAGAGGGCAGTGAATTAATGCATGAGTTGTTTGAAGCTTATTGTTTGGAGTTTGTTTAAGTTTACAAAAACCTTCAGATTAAAAATGCTGCTACTTGACCCCTGTTTGCATAACAGTGACATTTCTGTTTGTGTTCCAAAGTCTTTATTTGTTTAATTAATATGTGCGTGTATCGGGTTATTGGGGTGTCAGTGCGCTTTCAGGGCGGCCTTGGGGCGACTGTTCTCCCTTTCACTGCTGGCTTGTGGTGGCATGTTCTCCACCTTTGACAGCTTTGCAGTTCATAAACTCCTGTCAACCCTGTCATCTACTTTACACCTGAGTGCACCAGCCACGCCCATTTGGAGATCAGTGCTGATCTAACGGGTCTAACTTGAGAAAGCCACCAATGATAAATGATAAACCGCTGGTGACAAGCAACTATTGACTGATAAACAATTTGACAAACATCCATTTGGCACAACTCAACGCTGACTCCATTGAGCAACCAATAGATGTTCCAAGCCCCATTTATAATGTCACATGATTTCATTTTCATTTAAAAATACTGCCTAAACACTTCTCGTCATCCCGTAAAACAGGAGGGCTTTTATGAGGATACTCCACGCAGACATGCAAAGCAGAGCTCTCCTATTAAAAATGTTAAAGGGGTTAAAAGCTGCATAGAGTTTTTATGGTTTGGGATGTTAAATAAATGGCACGCAGCCAGACGTGTTGGTGGTGCATGTGAGCTTCAGATGTTTCGAGAAAGTGATGCTTGTGACTGTAATTCTCTGATTTATCACACACTGTAGCCACAGGCTTCAACAGAAGACCACAGTCCATTATTAGGAAAAACTGTGTTAACGAACATAAATGTCTGTCTGGGATTCACTCTTTTTTTTGTGTACTTTACCCTTTTCATCGTTATATATGAAAATGAGTAGCTGTATCTCAGTTGCCTAAACTCAAACAGACCAACGTTCGCATGCACGCTTGCACAGACATGTAATGACCCCAGGAAGAAATCATTTTGACTAGTATTTGCAATATTAAGTGTCATATGTTTCTGTAGCATGGAAAGGGAATTTACACAAATAAAGACTCTAGCCAATGTGAAGTGTAATGGTTGAGTAATATCATAAAACTTTGCCCGAGATGACTTTCTGCAGTACCTAATATTTCAGAGTCACATTTCATAGACAGTTGGGATATCTGGATTATAACCCTTAAGGAAAACAAAGGCTTTTGATAAGAAACTAAAGGCCTGATACGTTATGACTCTTTTTTGCGCTTTCACAGTGCGATTTTGCATAATTCTTTGTGGTTGATATGGATTATAGTATTATGGTGTGAAAATGGTGCAAACATTTATTGGCAATGAATAAATTCTGTTGACACAAAGTAAACGTAATCCTCTGGGCAGACGATGGAATCCACAGCCAGCCGAGATTCACGGAGACTGTCGCCAAATGGGTCTGAAGGTGTGAGAGTTTGTGTTGTTTTTTTACGCAGGCATCCTGAGGGAAACCCGTGGGACTGGTGCTGTTCTATAGGGGTAGAGAGCTGGGTCATAGGGGTCCGACAGACAGTCAACGAAAATGAGGCATGCTGGGGCAGAACACACACCACAGTCGAAAGTCTGTTCATATCTAATGTTATCTAAAACTAATGTTCAATTCAGTGGCTTACACAATCATTTGCTCTCACAATAAACGCTCTGCAGTTTTGTTTTTGATTTCAGTTTTGATGGCTTGTTCTTTCTTCTATTAGAGATCATATTTGGTAAATTAAGGACCTGTTTTAACAAAATTTTATTTTAACTACTTTTAATGAAACACATTTGTTTAATAAATGATTCTATCATCATTCAGTAACCAAATATCATGACCAATTTAAATTGTTATAGTATTTAATTTTTTTGCTTCCAAAATATTTTTCCCCAAAAATGAAAATTTGGACTAAAACTGACATATTTAAATTTAAATATCAAACCAATCATTTCTCAAAGAGTTAATCACAACTTATTTTGTGTAATGAGTTTTGCTAAAAATGCCATGAGCATAATTTTTTCAAAAGAATTTCATGTCTTAATCCCCAGATTATAGTTTTTGGCAGAGGTTCAGTGAAAGCCAGACAGGCAATTAAGGTCAACATACTTCACACCTTTTTATATTCAAGAACCACTTTTCCCTTCAAATTCACATGCAAATTGTGACTGTAATTATTGAACAGAAATATAAAGGAGACCACTCAAGTTAGACATTATATTTGTTTGCACTGAGGTGCTGTATGGTAAATCAAAAACACAGCACTGTGTCCTCAGGCGATGCCGGCATCGGATTGCTGTGACACGTGAAAACAATGTACCAGTTTTGTGCAGACATGAGCTGTAACTGAACCTTGAAATGTGTTCATCAATAAACATGACATTTACCAAGAACTGTTGGGGTTTTTCTACAAACTAATGTGCTCAGAATGACCAAGATATATCAGTTGGGCAGAAATCCCATAGAAACCCATCTATGCAGACTTTCGAGCAAAATGAGCAATAGAAACTAGTAAAGCTTTCTATGAATATGTACAGTTAAAACCCACATTCACAAACAAATTCTGCCACATAACACTCATTATCTGTTAATAAAGACTTTTTGACCTAATCAACTATTTTCAGTATTTTTAAACTTTTTGTTCTTACATTTTAAGAATATTATGCAGCATTATTTTTTCCACATCTATGTATTTACAAAGTGTATCTTTTTTTTTTTTATTGTTCAGCCCTTATTATGGTTTTCAGAATTAATTTATGTTCATTTTATGTTAATTTTTATTTTGTGTGTTAATGTTTGGGTTAGTGGAGCTGGAAGATTTAATTATACCCCCATATATAACATTAGCAAACTCTCATTACAAGCAAAAACAAATGAATGAATAAACTTGGGGCATGTTCAGAATTCGTAAACTAAATATTTACAATGTTTTTCAGCATTTCGGGTTACATGTTCTGTCCCTTTAAAAACATGAAAAGACGTAAAACGCCTCTTATGTGCACCTGAGAAGATGTCGTTAGCTATATGAAATTATTATCACGAGTATTATATATCAAAAGTATTTGACAGTTTGCTGTAGTTTTACATGCATTGACGGTTCGTGGCAGTTTTAAGGGGTTGCGGATACGCTTTTGAAATGAACTGTGTCCCAAAGCGCATCCCGGGGTACTTTACGTTACTCACCACCGCTGCTGTCTGCCTGCCTGGAAGTGACAAACATCTTACCTGCTATAGAAGACACAGTTATAAAGGTATGGATGTTAACCTAAACAAACATTAATCTCGGTTAGCTGGATGTACTGCTAATTTGAGAACACGACAAACAGCTTTATTTCGTCGTGCATTTTGGCTATACGTATGAATTTCAGACTTTATGAAACTAAACGGTCATTTATTATAATTTTGGAGGGTGATTTATGTTTCGGCATGTCTGAACTTGCTTTGGTGTTTCACTAAATAGGCTCTGTGTACCGCCCCCACCTCAACAATATTTGTTCCATCAGAGCAAATTGTTTGTATAAACATTATATATTTTAATACTTTAAATATACTGATGAATGTAAGTCAATAGGACTAGTTAATCTGTGTTTATTTTATTAGCCTTTGTGAAAACTTTTTATATTTTCTATAAGCTTTTAATAAACAGAAATTAAGTCACAATATAAAAATTCTATATTTTCAATATTCACAATATAGAAAAAACTGTTGTTGGCAATGCATAACGTTTAAAAATAACTTCCAGATTTGGTCATGCACTATATAGAAACACTTTAAAGTGTGTTGCCTAAACAGATTTATCTGCATTCAGTCTTAAAGCAACAGAAGGCTACTTTGGAGAAACTACTTTTTTAAATGCATCATTGTATTTCTTATATTACAAACCTGACCATGAACATGCTCAGGAACATCTGCTTGAATTAATGCAACAGGTTTTATCAACACCTGTACTCGATGGGGCCGTAGGGCGTCTGTAATCAAGTTGTCTCAATCTATCTCCCCATCGGCCCTTGTATTTACAAACAACACTGGCCCATTGATGTGGCATGTGTCAGTAAACAGCAGGCACACTTACCGTGTCGTTGGACAAGAGACAGCTCATCGGAATTTACACTTCTCAATAGAGCAGCCAACTCACAAAGGCCAGACAGCATTGAAGCCATTGTGTGTGTGAATAGAGATGAAGGAACTTGTGTATGAAGGTAGGGCGAGGTTTTGAAGCACCAGAGGTGTTTGTGTGTGTGAGTGTGTAAGTGGCACATGCCAGGTTTATCAGAGAATCTTTGATGACCTGGTGATCATGAGATCTCTGTTGTCATGCACAGACACCAAGACTGAGATCCTAATGTCACTTAAAATGGATTTAAATGAGAGAGACCTATTGGCTGCTCACCATCATTATTACAACCCTAACAGAGAGACATTTCTCTCATAGAGAGATTAATTAAATTCATTGCAATCAGTACAATTTGGATTATGACTAATCAAATATGTCAAAAGGTCAGATTTATTATTTAAAAAAACAGAAAATTATTTATTATACTAAAAGTATTACATACTTAAAACGATTAAATATTAAAATTATTATACTTATTAATAATCAATAATAATGCAAATCATTAAGCAAATTTCCAA
Organism: Ambastaia sidthimunki; assembly: GCA_036877625.1. Lineage (NCBI taxonomy): Eukaryota > Metazoa > Chordata > Actinopteri > Cypriniformes > Botiidae > Ambastaia > Ambastaia sidthimunki. Next base: position 389 of record JAZGTK010006620.1, on the reverse strand, counting down.
AAAAATACCTAAAATGCTTTTATGCGTTCCACAAATGCACAGCTGATTCTGATTAAACAATTACATTGCATTTCTGAAGTGGTTTAACTGAAAGCAGCGTTTTACAGTACCGTGTACATTAAGCCAGAGGCAATCGCATTCAGATCAGTGTAGCAGGAGACAGGAGCAGCTGGCCAGGCACCTGCCTGTAAACACACGGCACACTCTCTGTGTTGATAGATTTAATCGATTAGATCAAAGTGACACATCTAAATGTAGAGCCAATTTGTTGTGTGGAGACAGTGAATGGTGTGTTTTGACAATAAACACCTGAAGCAGGAATAGAACACTGGAGGGAGGGGACTCTGGATGTCACACACAGAGATGATGGTCATATCTGTGTGTATCAG
>JAZGTK010006619.1:0-20565 GCA_036877625.1 Ambastaia sidthimunki | reverse complement strand
TACTGGACACGTGGGTTTAATAATAATGGACAGGTAATGAGTAAACTGCTTTATTTCAACAGCTGATTGTGACTTGATGCTGTAAATCCAACTAAACGCAATCTCTCATGTATTGCCATGATTATGAACTGTCACAAATCTGAAAACTAGCTTGTGCTCGAGGCATTTTACATTAAAATACTATTCACATTAAATCCACGCGTACCCACAGACGGACCGTCACGCTGTACAAGCGACCGGCGCTGTTTAATGACGTCGCACTACAGAGTATTTTGGGTAATGTAGTTTAGTTTAAAACATTGCCCCAGAAACAGTAAGATGTTTAATTATTGCACACGCAACTAATTTTCCTTTGTAAATGAAGAGACCGTCCAAAAACAACAGCAGGACACATAACAATAATATTAACGAAATACACAAAATATAAAAAAAGAGATCATTGTTTGGTACATAAAAAATATATTCCGTAAATATACATATTTTGCTAGACATTTACATGTATAGATTTTGGCAGACGCTTTTATCCAAATCGACTTAAGAAGACTTAAGTGACACTTAATTTATCACATGATTTAATTTAAATTATGTTACTCTTACAGTATTAAGGCGATAATTCTGTAGTTACATCAGGTTAGACGCCTTATTTAAATACACAACAGTGATGGACTCAGTGATGGAGTTTCATTTCAAAACAGAAAAACAATTCATTAAATTCATTGTGACACGGCCAATAATTACCAACAGGTAATAACAGTAAAAATAACTGAATAAATAAAACAAAAACCTTTCCTTTAAATTTAAATTAAGATGATGTTTGTCATGTGATGTTCATAGAAGTTTTTTCTACAAATGTATTCCAGCAGGTAAAAATCACTTTAAATTCAATTAAACTTAAATCAAATGAATTAAACAGTCTTTACCTGCTACAATGAATTTGTAGGGAAAATCTTAAATAAGAGTTACATTAATAAGTGTATTGATTTTAAATGTTATATAAGTATGTTCACATATTTCATTTTTTTTTATTAAAACATTAATATAATCAAATAACTAATTCATGCAGATCTTAGTGAAACTGCACTTATAGCAGGTGTATGTTTCATTTAATTCTGCTCTATTAAATGTAATGGCTTTGCCTCCTGTTTTCTACATTTATTGGAAAGGCATTGAGTTAAATGAATTTAAAAGCCTGTCGTTCAGTTTCTGCAGGCGCACAGCTGTGTGTTAACACTAAATCTTCACTAATTAAACCATCAACCCGTAACAAACTCATTAACATGTTCAAATCTTTCTGAATGGGACAGATGTGAGATTACTGCTAACCCTGCGGCCACGCCCCCGACGCTGACGTCAGACGCTTGGGTTGTATTGGCGACGTGCGGCTCGCGGAGCTGCAGAACGCGCGCGAGGCCGACGGGGAGCGGGATGGCGCTCGCGCGGCTCGAACCCCACCGTTCATTTAACGGAGAGAGCGGAAATACCCCCGCGTGATGACACGGACGCGTCTGCATTCCGTCGCGTTTGTTGAAGCGGACGCGTCGCGCAGGTTAACAGCTGAACGGCAGGACTGGATTTAAAGGGCCAGCAGCCGCAAGCGCCAGCATGGACCGATGCGCCACGGTCCTGCACCCGGACCGGGACAAACAGTATTGCGAGCTGTGTGGCAAAATGGAAAACCTTCTGAAATGCGGTCGTTGCAGGATTTCCTTCTACTGCAGCAAAGAGCATCAGAAACAACACTGGAAAAAACACAAACTCACCTGCAGAGAGGCAGAAATAAGCAAAACCCAGCAGCTGGACAAACCAGCTGAAATCCCTGCAGAAAGTGACACCAGTAACATCCAGCCGCAAAAACTGGCCACTGAGTACATAGTCCCCTGCCTGAACAAACATGGCATGTGTGTGGTGGACAACTTTCTGGGTGAAGACATCGGACTGTCCGTCCTGGAGAATGTTAAAGCCCTTTATCAGACTGGAAAATTTACGGATGGCCAGTTGGTCAGTCAGAAAAGTGACTCTTCTAAGGACATCAGAGGGGATAAAATCAGCTGGATTGAGGGGACGGAACCCGGGTGCGAGAGGATCCGTTTTCTCATGAGCCGCATGGATGACTTGGTCAGGAATTGCAATGGAAAACTGGGAAACTACCTTATAAATGGAAGGACAAAAGTAAGTATGTGTGAGGCAAAAATAGTGTACACCTGTTCAAAAGCCTTAAATTGTACAGTACAGTAAGATCTGCATTACCCTTAACTTACAGTCCTGTTTTCTAAATAATCATTTCTTTACAGTTTTTTTTACTTAATAGCTTGTTGTTTACAAACTGGACTCAAATATGAAATATAGTAATTCTGACTTGTTAACTAAGCAAGCACAGTTAAATGGCCTCTAATTCTTTTTAATACTTCATAAATACTTCTTGACTTTTGAAGGTTTGAAGTTTATAGAGATTTTTATTTTACTTAATCATGATTCACAGGTTTTGATATTGACAGTTAACTTTTAATGTTGTCCAAGTATAAAGTGTATAAAATAGTAAAGTGGTCTAATTTAAAGAACTTCAGTATTGGGCTGTTTGTTGAGGGTTGTTTTTAAGACCTTAGAAGACTTCAGGGTTAGCCTGCCTCAAAATCTCAAAAGTATTGTTTTGTGTAGATGTTTTTCTTGGATAAAATAACATTTGTTCACTACATGATACTGTTTGCTTTATTTCATAATTATGATCACTTTCTTTTCAGAAATGCAGAACATTATAATATGAAGAATGGGTGGGTGCGTTTATACGTTTGCTGTGTTTGATATTGTATATAGCTGCTGTTGTGTATGTACTGTATGTGTCTTTAGGTTCTGATGTAATTGTTGCCTTGCGTGTGACCTCATGACCCCCCCCTACTGTCCTTGAGGGATAATGAAGGATCACAAATTGTAATGAAATTTACTTTGACATGCAGCTGTCCCAGCTCGACTGCTTATTAAACTTTCTGCTGTACAGCGTGAGTTATGAGGGGAATTGAATTTAATCCCCCGTGACTCTGTGTAGTTCTGTGTAGTAAAGTTCACGGTTGAATTTTGAGCAATAACAACAACGTGGTGTTGTTCTGGCAGAATTCCCTCACAGCTCTGTTGATTTTGTGTTTGTCTCTTTTAACTCTCTCTCGTCTGAAGCTTTGACTTTGCAGTAGCAAATATTTTTGGGGTTAGAGATTAAAACTCTTAAACTGTGTTGTGTGTAGGGCTGTGGTGTAGTTTTACAAACACATAGTTTTCAAAGCAATTTCATTACATTTTCTGTTACATTTTAGACCATAATCAATATTGTTAAATTACAAAACAAATCATATCATGAGAAATCAGCAAACAGTTTGATGTGCTATAAAAACTGTAACTTTCAGACACTCAGCCTGTTTATTCATGGTGAGGTCAGATGGACACCATTACTGTTCAATATGATAGTGTTTGTTGAATATCAAAGCAGATGCTTTATGTCAGTGTGATGTTCTGGTTTTTGGTCGTATCTAGAGATCAGAACAGCAGTGAGATTTCAGCTCTTTTGACTGTAAACAAACATTCAAAACACTCTAGAAACTTCAGAACAATCTCAGGAAACAGACATACTGATAATTGTGAACTTTGAAGTCACTCTAAAGTGTCTCCTGCATGAATGAATATACATGGACACAGTCTGATATATATATGTGTGTATATGTATTTATGTATACACACACTCACGTATACATATATATATATATTCACACATACATGCATGCAAACAGACACATGTAATGTAAACAATATTTATGGTATGTGGTGTTACAGTGCTGTCTTTGTCTGCAGTACATAGTTTGTGTCAGTGCTGAACAGTGTGTACAGCAGCTGTAACTGACGTGTTTTAAACCCTGATTTGCTGGTTTGTGAACAGAAGTAGTGTGAATCTGTCCACACAAATTTTTGCTCTACATTGACACCTTTCCTTAAATCACGTTAATCTTTTATACAACTGTTCAGTCATTCAGGTTTAAATGCTGATTTTCTGAGATTATAAAATAAACACTAAATAAACACTAACAATTAAAATTAAACATGTAGGACTAAATTTGCTTTAGAAGTTCAGTTTAATTCAACTAGTAGATCATGACAGAAACTGTTACAGATAAAATCATCTGCCGAGTGCATAAATATAATTGGATTTGAATTGGATTTAGTGTTTTTAAACTGTCGTTCGGTTATTAGTCTAATGAATTAAATGAACGTCTGTGTATTAAACGGCTGAATCTTTGGTTATTTATCCCGAGATCTTCAGGCTCGAGTCCAAGATCCGTCCTGTGAAAGAGAGAGTTGTCCAGTTTGCAGCTGTAGGACGAATGGGAGAAAAGGATGCAGGAGGAAGTGATGTCATGAGAATACCAAACACATTCATCACTCCATTAATATAAGAGTCTGTTGATCTCATGTCTGTTTTTATTTCTCCATTTTATATCATATTACTTTAATATTTAATAACTTTTAAAACGGTGTCACACAGTTTTTAGATAGCTAAAAAAAGCTTTTTGGGAAAATCACAAGATGCAATCTGATTGGCTGACTACAAAACTTTAGGTTTTAATGTTTTTTCAGGTTGTTTACAAGACAACAGACTAATACAGTTAAGCACACAATGAACAGATCAAACCTAAAACTAGTTAATGGAATGTATTGTAGAGTTATGAAATTTAAACATTTTAACTATTGCAAGATGTTCAAAAGTTAAATTAAATTTAATTAAAAGTTAAAGTTAAACTAAATCCTAAGAAGCACAGCTGTATGTTTACACTCAACTTGTCTTTTCATGAAATCCTTTGGGTTTTATGTTTTGGATGAAAATTCTCATCAGATTCAGTCAATATATGTTTTTAGTATCTAAAATAAGAGATAAGAAGTGAGAGAGAGACAATGAAACTAGGTCATTACTAAATAACTACTTCCCTCTGGGGCTGGACCCCCATCTGACTGATAAAGCAGAATGTTATCCGGACCAGCCCTCAACGGTCACGTTTCACGAGTGCCCGGCCGCCCTCACTCCTCACGCCTACATCTCACCCCTGCAGAACATGTTCTTGTATTGAAATTCTTGTTGGTCCTGATACATCCCTCCTGTCAACCGATCAGGTTTAGCAGTTGGGGTAAAAAGCTTCTTATCAGTCCATCATTTCCCTCTGATTGCTGGGGTAGATTACACAGTTAGGAGTAGGGTTGCAACGCTGGGGAATTTTGGAAATATTCCAGATTGGAACTACAGGAATTTATGGGAATTGGAAATGTTTGGTGATTTTTATAAACTGTATCATATTCAAACATAAATTTACTTCCTCGACATATCACTCATAATTGTCATAATTCCCATATATTCCAGTGAATTAAAAATGTTCTTGGGTAAATCATGCTGTTCAGTGGGGTTGGTGGTTGCTGACAGTTGATCTTTCTAAACATCCTATTTTGCTACATTATCTGCTGAAACACTGGAAAGACAGTAAAGTTCATAGAGTCACTGTATATTATGGGAACGTTGTTATATGAACATATTTCGTTTTCAGGCACCAGAAACTAAATAAAGTGTTGAAATCCCTTGTCAAAACTGGCAATTAATAAATTGATACAACAAATGTAATGCTTGTGGGGAAAATAAAAAACTTGTTGTACCAGGACAAAATTATTTCTGCTAAATCTTGATCTTAAATGAATTTTAATTTCTAAATTCAGTTTGTCAAGTTAAGTAACTTGATTTTTGGAGTTTGATTTCATTTGAAGAAGGTTAATTACGACTTGTATCAGACACATAAATAAACAGAAGCACGAGGCTCAGACTCTGTTCAACTTTTCTTATCAAACTATCAAAGCAAATATTATTGTTTCAACAATCAGTTGTTTTGAAACAGCCAAAAAACTTTGATTGTCCATAAAATGGTTTGTTAAATACAAAAATTCTTTTTTTTTTTCAACTTTTAGGTAGGCAACACATGGCATCCATTTTTCAGATGATGAATATGAGAACGTCTTACTATATTTTTGTTTTAAATTCTGTTTTAAATGAAATTCATGCTGCTGGTATTGGTCATTTTTCTGTAGCTCAGGTTGGTAGATGTTGGGGAAACACAGTCATGGGTTTGATTCTATGGGAGAAACACATGTAGTTTGTATCTAGAAAGTCCTGAGAGTCACTTTAAAAAGCTCTGTATAGTCTAGCTGTTGGCCAATCGGTTTCTGCTGTTATAAAACATTTACTTCCTGCATTGGGTCTGTAATCTGTAACATTTGAAGTAGAAAAGATCTTTCACATGCGCTTTTATAATCACAATAGACAAACTTCTGCTTTAAGTTTAAATATTTGTGTTATTGTCATTTTAACAAGCATTTGTAATGGTGTACAAAGGCATGTTAAGATAACATCAGTGTTTTTTGAAGTATGAACTGAACCATCACTGTGGTTCTGGTACAGGTTACAGACCTGACTAATGATTCTGTAGGGTTCTGGTACTGGTCCGGAAGGCAGGACCTCTGCTAATACGTCGACAGGGACCCGACTGGCTGGACGGAATGTAAACAAAGAGCATCAGGTCAAACTGTTAATGAGGCTGTACAGGAATGCGGAAAAATGACTCTGCTCGCTGCGCACACATACACACAAACATCCTGTACAGTAAAATTCAAATGTGTTTGACACACACACAGCTGCGGTACAGCTACTGTACAGCAGACACGTCCGCCGGGTTGAGTCAGGGCTGTGGTATGGAGCTATACTACGACTGCAGGTTCCACTGATCTCCAGTTCTTTAGGAGAAACCGTGATCTGAGAATTTACGGGTCATGTGGCTATATTATAGTGTTTCTGTTAGTCTCCCATTAAACTAATGTACTAGGTTTAGAACTAGTTATGTAACCACATTTTAAATAGTCCTTTAAAAAAGTTGCAGTACAGTAAGGCATTTTGAAATCTGACTGGCACAAGTTTTCTTAAGTGGGTCAAACTCATTTCTGCTTTGGGTTTTGTTAACCTTTAAACTTGGTCATGATCATGAATTGAAATGGTTGTGTGTAACATCAGGAAGTGTTTTATTCAGCTCATCTTGTTACGGTTGTGTGTTTTGGATGTGTACCAAGATATTTGATATTTTGGGGTAGTGCGTATGGTAATCATTTAATTCTGCCCTTAATTTTAATGCAGGTTGATGCAACGACAACAACAAAATATAAATACATTGGTATGTAAATAGACCAGACAGGAAGAATATTTAAAAGTGCAGTAAAACACACAGTTAAAACATACAGCTGTTCAGACCCTATTTGTGGACCTAATTTTCAAAGGTTTTTACAGGAAGCGTGAGTGGACGGACGACAGTGTGTGTGTGTTTGTGTGTGTTGAGGGGGTTTGTGTGTTTTTGTTTAGTCATTGGGTTTTGTAGTCAAACTCCTCCCATGACCCTGTTCTGTTTTTCTATAGGCGTGTAAGTGACCCAGACTAAGAAAAGATGTTAACGGCAGTGCCGAGCACTGATTTATTCTGCTGGTTTATCTCTGGTTGTAGAGCAGTCTTTTGTGAGCCAGACCTCACACTTTTACAGCCAGTGACAAATATGTTTACCCATCTTCAGCCATCTCCATAAGCACCGGCCTCCGTCACGCACCGCACGTAGCACAACCATTAAAATACTACTTCCTCTGGCACAGAGCCCAACGTCCTGAGTTCAGATCAGTTCATCTCTCTCTGCGGCTCACACATGGAGGTGGAGGGTCGGCAGCCGCAGACAGTCTGTGAGATGAGAGGAAGGGTTAAAGCACAAACTATTGTGACGCTCAGGAAACTAGCGCAAGACGCCGCCCAGCCCGACCTCAGACCTCCTGGACTGTGTGGGATGTTTCTACTCCATGTTGTCTTGAAGGAATCTGCTGCCATGTTGGTTCTTGGGAGTTCCTTTTGACCCAAGAAATAAATAAAAATCAATCTGAACCTGCAACGCACTTTTCTGGTCCTGCAGTGCTGGATTCATCGGTGTGTGTCTTCTCACACAATAAGGGTTTTTTTACAGGTTAAAGGAGGTATGGTGTCAAATGTATATTAAAACTTTTAATTACTCAGACCTTATTTTGTGTTCCTGTAGCTCAACTGGTAGAGCATTGCATTAGCAGCGCAAAAGGTTGTGGGTTCGAGTTCCAGGGAGCACATACTGATCAAATGTAACTGGATAAGTGTCTGACAAATGCATAAATGTAACAGTTAATAATTATGTTCATGTATTATGATGACAGTTGATGTGAACACACAGATCTTCACTCATTAGATGACATGTTTTTTGTAAGCCACTTGCACTGCAAGATACAAGACCTTAACATTTATTTTGCAATAGTTTGTGTTAAGTTTTATTAACCTTTGCTCAACTTCAAATCTCTCCATAATCTGTTGTAAATAAGCTTCATAACTTCAGTAAACGTGACGGTAACTGTATATTTTTGTTTAACTGAGGCATGTTTCTCTAAACTTTATAACTCTTGGCAGAAGGTTCAGGAGTCTGTGTGCTGTTTGTAATAATGTTGCCATGGTTCTGTTGATCTGACAGCAGAGAATCCTGCTTCATTTTTCAGATGAAACTTAGATAATGCAGATTTGTTCTTGAAACGTTCTTAACACGTTTCCTTTGATAAGACTCACCAGCACTGTGTCTGAGGTCACAAATCACAGTCCTGGAGTTTCGTTTAAGTTAAAAAGTCAGAATAGACTGTTTCCACTAAGACTTTTTATGTTACACTGCTACAGTTTTTCCTCTGATTTGAGGGCAGTGAGTGAAGATCATGTTTAACTGATTGAAGGTTTGTTCACAGGCGATGGTGGCGTGTTATCCTGGTAAAGGCTCGGGTTACGTGCGACACGTCGATAACCCAAACGGCGACGGGAGATGCGTCACATGCATTTATTACCTTAACAGAAACTGGGACGCCAAGGTATGCGACTCCCCTCTAACCTGAAAGCATTAAAGATTTAGCAGAAGGCTTGAAATTAAGTGTTTATTCAATGCTTCCGCATGTATTAAACCATAAAGCTTTAACCAGTTGAAATTCACAGTCAAGCATACATGCGTCGTTGCAACCTAATGCATTTAATGCAGAGAAACCAGCAGCAGTGTTGCTGAAACACCTGACAGATGACACACTTACACATTAAACTCTTCTCTTTCTGGACTCATGTTTTGTTTAGTGTTCAGTGACTCTGAAGTTAATTATGAAACATAGTGTATCATTTAAATAACAGGACAAAAGTGTTTTCCATTCAGTTAATTAATATTCAGATAATCTCATAATAACGAGAAAAGTTTCATGAATTGTTGTAACGTTGAGACTAAAGTAGCGATATTTAGAGAAGTCATTTCAACCACATGTGATAAGCACACAATAAAACATTTATCAAAATCAATTAAAGCTACAATAGTTCATTCTCATACAAGAAATATAAGATTTCTGTGTAAAATAAAATCAGATGTAGGTGTGTCATAGAGGAACACAATCCATCAGCATTCAGTGAGTATACGTGAGCGTTCAGTACCTGCAGTGTTCAGTGACGCAGTGTGCGTGTGAGCTGAGGGTTCTGTATACGGTACGTGTGAAAGGTTAATTCCCTGCACTCAGTGTCTGCAGCGTGTGGCCCGGCTCAGGAAGGTCTGCTGCCGTTTCCTATCCTAACCTTCCTCAGGCCTCTCATTGTTCCTGTGGCTGTTCTTTCTGCTAGCAGAACTCACGGTTATCACTAAGAAAGCTCCAGTCACGCACTGTTCAGTCAAGCTCACGTCTCACGTCATCTTGATATCTCTTTATAGTTATACAAAAAAAAAGTTATACAAAAGTTATACAATCAGTCTTTAATTCTTTGTTATTTGCATTCGCAGGAACATGGAGGTTTGTTGCGAATATTTCCTGAAGGTAAAGCTCAGTTTGCTGACATCGAACCCAGGTTTGACCGATTGCTTTTGTTCTGGTCTGACAGACGAAACCCTCATGAGGTTCAACCTGCATATGCCACAAGGTCATAATCCCTAAAACACACACAACCACACAGACTACACACTACACATACATGCACTAGACACACACACTGCAAATTTTGCACTACCCACAAAAATACACACAAAAACAGATACATTCACAACCACATATACATACATCAGACTCACAGACTCACAGATACTTGAGCATTAACACAACCCGACACACACAATCCCCACATCACAAAAACACTAAACATACAGTACTGTGTCACGCCACCCTCTTCTTCCTCTCTCTCTGTAGATATGCTATAACTGTGTGGTATTTTGATGCTGACGAGCGAGCGAGGGCTAAAGAAAAGTACTTAACAGGTAATTTATTTCTGTTACAGACAGACTTTCACAAAAAATGAAATGCACACCCTCAGCAAATAACACAAAAGGTCGCGTGAGTGAGTGTTTTATTTCAAAATAGAAACTGTGGCCAATAGACACAATGAACAAAAAATGATATTGAAAACATCAAACTCTTGCTGATAAACGAATCAGGCAGCGCTGATTGAATTTTCCGGCTCTTATTCTTCTGCTTGTGTTATTGGAAGGTGTCGGAGAAAAAGGAGTGAAGGTGGAGCTAAACAAACCGTCTGAACCGAGCTAATGAAATGATGACTGATCCAGACTGTTCCCACCACACAGAGAAGATGCTGCGGTCCAACAGAACCAGAGCAGTGAAAGACTAAAGTCATCCATATTTGAACTCTTGCACACAAGTCCAGCGAACTCTGCTGTTGATATTGCTGGTTTCGTTTGTTTTAGGAAGGTACAGTCATCTGTACCGAGCTGATCTGAACGCTCCCATGTGACTTTAGATTTGTTTCTTTAAAGTTGAAGAGAAATAAAGCTGTTATCTTGTGTTCTCTGATGAGTTTGTGTATTTCTGTGCACGCTGCACATGTCTGCACGTTCAGTCCTCACGACTGCATTCATGTTTGACTGCACTGCAGTGTGTCTGACAGATTGATTGTGTTTTAAAACATTGCTCATCTTCAGTGAGAGAAACTGCGAGATCAGATCAGCACGTTACTGCCTCAGTTCAACTCAATTAAATCTTGTTGCATTTATTAATCAGTGTGTCATTTTGTCTATTTTAACATATGAAATACAAGATGTATATGGGCAGCTAGTTCAGCAAGAAACCTCTGATTGATTTGACACCAAACACCTACAGTGAACGTGTTTTTAACCTGGCATTCAGTCTCTCTAAAGTTACAGCATGTAATGCCACTAGTTCTGAATGGTCACATTTCTTCTTTAAATAAAAATTAAACTTTGCATTATTGAAACCATTTAAACTTTCAAAATATAAACAGATTTTCAAATGATCAAAGGTATCACAGAATTTCTTAATTTCACAATTTCTGTTTTATTGTGAGGTCTTTGAAGCAAATGACCCATAAAATCAGACAGATTTGTAGTAAATAGTGTAAATGTAACCTATTCTGAAACGTGTTTAATACACTGTATGAGCAAAATGTCATTTAAAAAACTCTTACCTCACTTTTTTAATGCTTTAGTTGACAGTGCAATACATTTTTGTGAACATCTGTGTCTATAATCTTAACATTTGTGACTTCACTTAAAGTTGTTCAGAATTTGAAACTGTTATATGAAAGACTGATAAATGGATGAACAGCGAGTCATTTAAAACAAACCTTCAGGCAGATGTGTTGCAGACTGTCTCATTTAATGCGTCACAGGGCTGTTCGTTCATGATTTGTGCAGTTCAGTGTTTGAGAAAAGAGCAATTGCGCCCCTCTGTGGCTGAAACTGGAAATACACGCACAGAGAATTGCCAACTTCATTTTAATTTGCGATTGTCAACACTTTGCACGAATTTGAGGAATAATCTTTGAATTTTCTATTAGATTATATCAATATTAATAACTTAAAGGAAAACTTTCATATGATCTTTAGTATTTTTTATTTTATACATTTTTCTGAGAACTGAGTTGTGAAATGTGTCTCTTTGTTCCAACCAGCACCATGATACTTCTGTCATATCTATTAAACAGCTAGTTAAAGTAACAAACATTAACCTTTAATAACAAACACGTGTTATGCAGGTGTACAACATTCCTCAAACCAAGTTATTTACTAGCGTTTAGTACTATTTTATATAGTGTATTTAGTGTTCAGTACTGTTTTATACTAGTGTTTAGTAGTTTAACACAAGTAAAGGTTGTTAACAATCAGACCTAGTGCGATTTGAAATCAAACATGATTCATCATTGACTCACCTGTGATTTCTTCTGCTCTGGAATAAAGATGTTTTCAGGTGTTTTCTGCACAAAACAGCTTCATTGATCTTCACACACGAGCTGCTGCAGGTGACACTGGACACACGTAATGTCATGACGTCACTGACACGTCATGAAGGCTCACCTGGCACCTGTCTGACTCCTCAGCGCGCACTTACTGGTTTTGCTCAACATCTCGTGCTCACGTTAAAAACGGTTTTGTTTTATTTACTTATTATTTATTTATGTGTTTTGATTTTTTGTTTTAACTAAACTCAGTTTGATCTTTGCGTCATGGGTGTAATGTTTTAACTAAATTAAAACCAAATGTTTTGTGGAAACAGTGTGTTGTTGGAAGTCATCTACAATTCATTCATTTATTTAATACATTTATTTAGTTATTTTAGAGTAAAGTCAAGCCCACCTTTCAGCTACAGTTTTGTCCTCCGGCGGTTGTGCTCGTCTTTTCCAGCAGGTGTCGCTGTTTGTTATTCATTGTCGTTCATTAACTTCATTATTAACTGCAGATGATTGGTGATGATTTCATTCTGTAACAGGACAGACGAGCTGAAGAGAAATAACTCACCCGTATCTGAACGAACAATCACATCTGCGTAACATGTCTACAATTTAAATTAAACTTGTCTGGGACAAATGTGGCACTTTAGTTAATGTAACACCTGCATTACATATGTAGCGAACTTACTACCAATTCTAGGTTGAAAGAATGTTCACCTAATGTTTCATTCATGATCTAAAGTTTAAACTGCACAGAGATGCTGTTTAGGAACTCTGTTCCTGAAAGAACGTTCCACCTTTAAAGTTCACCTGTTATGCTGGAACCTCATGACGTCATTAGTGGTTCCAGATGTACGGATACATCATTCAATACACAAACATCTCTGCAGGTCTGCGGTCAGTGACTGAAAGAACAGCTTCTGTTTTACTTAACAATATAAATAGCATTTACTAAAGGTTTACCAGCTGGCTTGTTTCTATGTGGCTAACCAGCCATCAACCAGCACACTTTAAAACCAACCTCACAGATGACTCATGACCAACTTTGTAAAGTTTCATTAGAATAAATTAAAGCCATCTGTCCAGTGGCGTTTATAAACTAATGTGAGTAAAAGTTTCTGTATTGCAGAGATATATCACACGTTCCTGTCAAACACATTTACTGAATTACTGGTTGCACGTTCACTGTTTTGTTTACTTTGGAAAAGCGTCAATGCAGAGTTTGTCCTCTTGGGGGCAGTGCGACTCTACCCTCAAACATCATTTTCAGCACAAAGAACTACAGAACAGTCAAGAGCTCTGATGACATCAAACAAACTACTGTCGGAAATATTTACCATGTTATTTATTACAACTGATTTCTGCTCAGAAACCTGATTTGAAAGGTTTTAGCATTTATGTCTGTTGCATGTGCCCCTATGGCAAAAAACAATGATAATCTAAAGTAGGTCAAAGTTTGTGCATGTCTTTTAAACTTTATTAAATTGTATACATTCTGCTGCATATATATATATCTTGTATCTTAGCAACACAGAGTTATGTGTTAACCTATGATCAGAATCTACCGATCTTACAGTCATAATTATCTCTGAAGGCTTTAGAGACAGAAAATTATGTAAAAATATAGATTTCTCTTGCTTCATTTATGATCTTTGGTTTTGCAGCAGATTTGCAGATTTTGAACCGAATGAAATGATTAGATGAACATTTTATGGTTCTGCATATTTCACAATATTTTTAATAGATATATTTTGACACTTAGTGATTGTTATCAGGATGTGAAGAGACTTTCAACCAGCATAAAAATGATTTCTGAGCAATTTTTCAGAAAAAAGAATCACCTTTGAGAACAGTCTTTTATCAGGAGCATGACTATGATGACTATGTAGACAGCTCACTAGGTTTTGAAACAGAGCTCTGGTTTGTTCGAGCCCATAGAGACAAACCTAACGAAAAAAGGTCCAGTGCAAATATTTACCAGGTCTCAGAGTTGAGAGACACTGTGTTCTGTTCTCTCATTCTTTCAGCTTCTTACACTGCCCAGAGTAACACGCTGACAGACATCAGACGTCCTCATAAACCAGCACCTTCAGTGGAAATGTCATGTGAGTGAGACATTTTCTTCACTGGCATCCATCGCTCCTCCTGGACATCACAGGAAATGTGTCCTCTGTGTTAACAATGACTTTCTAAAAATACCCCGGCTGACAGAGCCCATGTTTCACGCGTGTTAAACTGCGCTGGTTCTCAACTGCTATTTTGCAACCCAAAAAATGGGTTCTGATTGGGTCACAGACAGGAGGGCAAAACATTTACAAATGACATGACATTATAAATAATAACTAATAATATTATATAAATATTTAATAGCATATTTACATTTATGCATTTTGCAGATGGTTTTATCCAAAGCGACTTACAGTGCATTCAAGCTATACATCAGTGTGTTCACTGAGAATCGAACCCACAATGCAAAGCTCAACTGAACAACAATGAGCACAACAATAAACTTATACTGTATAACTGTGTATAGTTACCCTAGTATATAAAAAAGTCCAAATCTGTATCAATTTACATTCTTGCATTTAAATATAAACAGAGATGTTCAATTTAACCACTGATTGCTTTAAACAACCTAGTAAGTTCTGTGACATTATACGTGTTAGTTACTACCATGGTAACCTGTGACATTTCACAGGAGGGTTAGATGATGCCAGGTGGTCTCCAGGCTTAGCAGAGGTCTTTGTGTTTGGAAATGCTCTCTGGTTTGACTGATGAAAGGCTGTTCCCATTGGGAAACCTCAGAGGTGATGTATCTGCCTCTCAACAGCCTCCTATAATTACCTCAACAACCTCCCACAGACTCCAGAATGAGGTCTGAGGTATTGATTCCTTCAAACAAACGGTACTACTAACCTTCCCACTCTGTTCTGTGGAAGCTGGTGTCCAAAAATCCCACAGGAATACCAATGTAATTCCAATTAGGATTTGAAATGGCATCAAACATTAATTTTTTTTTAAAAAAAAGATCCTTTTTTCTCTGAGCTGGATAAATTGAAACATTTTGAGGGGTTCTGATATAATTCCTTTTTGATCCCTTTAGGATTCGCATCAAATCGTAGAGTATCTTTTTTTTAGTTTACTGACTGTTTCTACTGAGCAGTTGGAGACAGTAACACAGACATCCTCAATTCAAACAGCATTTCATTGGACACAACAATGGAGGCGCCCGTAAGTAGATTTTTGGTTCATTTTCAGGAAAAAGAGACACAACATTTTACATGTGTGCTGCAAATCTGCTAAAAGTGTGGAAGCATAATTTAAAACATGACATTAAAACTAACAGTCTTTGGTTTCACGGGCTCTAAATATTTTCATCTTGATCTTTGTTATGGTCTTTCTAAATCCCTCTAAATACAGAACTAGGGCTGTAAAATGATTAGGTTCAGGCAGAGCTGTTAACCTCATGATAACATTCTGCAAACATCAGCTGATGAGGTGAGGCTGAGAACTGAAGTACAAACAGAAAACTCTGTGAAAGTGATAATGAGCTACAAAATGATTTCATTAATCTCTTCTCACATTTCTTCCCTCCCAGATCTTCTCTTGACAGCAGGTGCAGACTGAAATTACAACCAAAATGGCGGCCGGTGACTCATGAGTTTTTCTGAAAGCTGATTGGCTCTGAGCAATTCCAGATGAACAGAGTTGCTCTTGTTGGGCACATACAGAGAAGCTGTAAGAACTCAAAGGTTGTTTGAGACAGACCCAGCTAACAATTTTAGATTGTAAGAACGTTTCCATTAAGTAACAAAAAGGTTAAAAATGTTATTTTAGTTGTTGTAGGCATTCAAAATGTGTAGTTCTTGCTTGGGTATAAGAATGTTATTTAAACATTTTTAATTCCGGAACAAAATGTTCCACAACCAGAATACAATTTTTGAAATATATGATATATAATTTAAAAAGTTCCACTAACATTAATACAAGAATGTTGATAACTTTGAGAGAACATTTAGCCAACGTTCAGTGTTATCTGGAACAGTGAGGAATCGATGCAGAACTCTGGATTTGTTCTGTGTTGTGTCTTAGTTAAAACAGGTTTGTGTTCTACATTCTTCCTCTGTGAGATCTGAAACAAAGTCTCACGCAGGGTCCCGGGGGCCTCAGACCCTTAATGTGGACAAGCTGTGTTTCCACCACTGGGACATTTTCTCATTTGCAGTTTGTAAGTAGCGGGAAAGCAGTTCCTCTGAGAGAATTCATTACAAATGACCATCTTATGCCTTACTCACGGGTAAGAGCACAGATGTCTGTTTACACCTTCTCAACAGCTAAAGACACGATCATCTCCCATCACACAGAGATCTGGAGTTATCAGAGATTAAGCCACATTCAGGGCAGTAAAGTCTCCCTTCCACTATATTCATTATTTAGAAAATCATTTCTAAAACAAGTGCTTACACACTATAGTAACTTGAATACAGAGGCTATTTACTCAAATACTGTCAACTAGTCACATGTTATTTTCACCAATGGTAACACAGTATATAATATTTTATATGTTATAAACTCATTCAGTGTATATTTAGAAGCTAAAAGAGTTGTGAAATACAACATAAGCAAATAGTTCAGGTTTTAGAAGATGATTCATTGTGTTTGTGTTTGATAAGCTTGTAAAAACTTCGGTCTGGTATATTTTTAACCCTGAGTTGAGAAAAAAGTCCCTCTTTCAAACTCCCCCTCTGCTGACACACGGGGGGGGGGTGTCAAAGGTCAACCACAGTATGACCTTTACCGCTTACATTTCAACACGTGATGATCATTTTCAGTTTTAAGGCTAAACGGTTTAAGGTGAATTATTCCATTACAGTGATAAAAACGTTCTACTAACATTACTGCAAGACATTTTTGATAACTTTGAAAGAACTTTTAGTGAACATTAGCCAATGTTCTGTGAATGTTCCCTGTTAGCTGGGAGATACATTCTAACTTTAGCAACTCAAATATATATGAGTTTACAGTATGTAGTAGCATTTACTTCAGGCTGTTTCTTGAATTACACTTGCTGTTCTGAACCACTAATGGCTACATGGGTACGATGCCAAACCAGAGCTAAACTTCACTGAACTCGACAGATATCTTCTGTGATTCTGACTTGAGTCACCATCTTAACATCATGGTTTCTAGTAATGAAAGCCTCTCTTTTACAGGTCTTATACAAGCAGCCTTTAATGACCTGACAGGCATCCCACGTGCCCCTTGAGTGCGTTTAAAAAACTTTTATAGGGTAATCCCCCACCCCGCCCCCTGCTCGCCCCGTTTCAGCTTTCCATCGCTCAACACCAGCTTTCTTTCAGACAGTACAGCAGTGTCTCATGTTGTCTTTTAAATGTGTCAATAACAAGCCCTACAAAATAAATACACAAGCTATGCTAAACTGGCAGAACATCTTGTTTGACCAAAACTCACAAAAGAAGACTTATATTTCATTCAAAACAATAACATAACCCACTTTTGAGACATTGTATTAACATTGTTTGTTACAAGAATGTTTTTCAATGTTTTTTATGACTCTCACAAGTTACTATGGATAGAAGCACCTCCTACATTAATAAACATAAATACTCAAGCAGTTAAAATCAAGTGAACAGAATTAAACCTAAGAAAGCTAAAAATTGTGCTTTCAGTGCAAAACTTTGAATATGTTGTGCGATAAGAGCAGGTAACATGATACAAGACCTCTGAAACAGGAAACGGGCTCAAGAATCAAACAGGTCTGTCTTGCCCTGCAATAGATGAACTGCCTTCAGGAAGTTTAATAAACCCGACTTCCAATTTTAGATGAACTCAAAGCTAATAAAACCTGTCCAAGGGTGCCAATAACACATAAACCAGAGAGCTACAAGCTCAAAATGACAAAATAGATACCATTTTTTTGGCTTGGGTGGTGCCAGAGCTGTAAACCACTCCCCTCCATTTTACAGCCAATCAAAACCCTCCATTTTTCATTTAACTTTGAATTACATCAGCCAAAAGCACTATAAAATAATTTAGACTCATCCTTCATTCAATTCTATATCCAAACTTTGTTGTCATAATGGAAACAGGAAGTCACACAAGGTCATGATGTCAAGAACTGTTTACATGGAGCAAACTCCACCCACTTGAATAAAACTGGTGATGAATAACCAAACGTTCATCTGACTAGAAAAGTCCCACATCAGAAAGAAAGAATGAACATTATTTTACAGCTCAAATAATGAACAGGATCATTACTGGAAAATTCAAACTTTTGAGCTCCACATTTCCATTAACTTACAGTAACAACAATTTTTCTTTTGCTTTGAAACAGGGTGATTTTTTGCTGTTGTAATCAACAAAAGCTGTTGATAGAGTTGAACTTGTACTGAACTCTAAACATTCCTTGAGAACATTCATTCTTCCTCAGACAAGCTTTATCAGGGAGGTAAAATCAACACTGCTGTACAATTTATAATGGACGGCTGCTGACTGATGTAGTTCTGGCAAGGACACGAGTCATTTCAATGGGCTCTGGAAACAAAGTGTGTGTTTTCTTGGCTAGAGTTGCAGGATTCTGACTGAAGGCATCTTGAGGTTTCAGCATGAACAAAATAACTGCTAAACTCTTCTCATACAGATCTCAGTTTCCAAGAAAGCCTGAATTGAATTTGTCTCCTGCATCACATGACCTTATCTCTCCATCTCATTGAGGGCACGTCAAAATGATCGGCCTAAAACCTAATTCGCATCTCACAGTGACCCTGTGACATCTCTTCATGCCTTTCCCTGCCTGTCAGACTGATCTGAGAACAGCATTAAACTGGAGTTGTAAGAGCCAAGATAATCAGCTTTGTTTCTCACTCAACTGTAGCTTTAATAAGTCTATTGATTTTAGGAGCCAATCGAGCGGAGAGTCAATCTGATGGTGAATGAATGTGAGGCTGCTGAGGGGGGCGGGGCCTGTTCACAGGGATTTCCTTTGTCTGAAAACCAGCCAGGACAAGATTAGCAACAACGCTACACAGCTCAGCAAACATCAGCCAATTAAACGCCGGTCCTGGACAAACAGTATCACATACTGTAGATCAGATGATAAAAGCATTTGTATTTCACAGACTTCAGTCTAATCCCAAAGTAAAATTCATGTTGAGCTGTCTTAACTGAAGGCAACTCGCACTGACATATTTCAAAATATATCATTGTTCTGTCTCATGCAAACCAGTAATGTTTTTGTCTAAGTCACTTTTATAATATCCTGATTTAACTGAGGCCTAATCTCTGTCTGTGAATTCCAGTCTTGTCTATATAAAACAGCATTGCAGGATAACCATATTTTAAATACAATAATATTTACACGTTTCTTTTTTAAGAGTTATTCATGGTCCATGCTCAAAATGACACGTCTAAAGAGTATTAACCAGTATTACTAACAGTAAAACTTTCTGCTGACAGTGACTCATTGTGTCCTCAGTAAAGTGCTGGAGGTGGATGATACTCAGCACATGTATATGATGAAGAGCTATTATGTTAGTTCAGCAGATATGTCCCTCCATGCCTGTGAAATAAAATTAAAGATTTGAAGATCTATGTTAAACAGCTACTGCTGGAGTCTTGACTTACACACTCATTTCCAGCTGTAGTGAAACTCAATATTTTGTCACATTTATGTACGAGTAGCACAGAAGTACAAATTCCTGAGACAAATTACTGGGTAAAGGTACAAGACCTGACATTAAAATATTCATGAATAATAAGTAATTTGAAGAGCTTGTGTAAAAGGCTTTTCAGCACTTTTTAACCCTTGTTTAACCCTGAAAACTGAATGTAAAAACCTGCAAATAGAAAAATACAGCTGTAATGTGTATTGTCAGTTTGAGTGTTTAGGTCAAATCAGCTAAGTGGTGATTTTAGGCAGAGTCGATGTTTACTATTTTTTAACACTCTGACTTGAACAGTAGGTGACCGTGAGTCAGTGCATAAGAGTGACTGAAGACACACACACAAGCGTCTCAATCACAGTGATGTGATTAATAGAAATGTGATTCATCTCTTTCATAACACCGGCTGACAGTGAGAGTGAATGAGGAGTTACGGAGGCTGGACCTGACAGTGGGTCAAACTCATAACACTGAATCAGGAGTTTTGATCAAAGCAGGCTGAACTTAAATGTGATTCTGCTTCTGTAAGAGACAAACAACCAACACAATCATCACGTCACAAAT
>JAZGTK010006618.1:0-20568 GCA_036877625.1 Ambastaia sidthimunki | reverse complement strand
CTCTTTATTTGCAAGGTCATCTCAATGGCAATTACCGTGGCCTGCATATATATTAGACATAAATTGCCACTGTTGTATTCAGACATCGCAGGGTTACTTTACATAATTATTCCATAAATGAAGCAGGACACATGATGTTTATTCAATAGAGGAATCTGTTTGACAGCCCAGTATCCACGGATAGATCTTGACTGTAATTCATTCATAATTTTCTTGTTATTTAGATCAAAGCAATATGGAATTTCATGTAGCCACAGTTAAACATGACTGTAATTTTATGATCATACATGATGTCTATAGCATAAGAGTCATTCTTTGCATGAACCTATTTTGTAGTTCTCTACTTCAGTGTGTAAATCTTTATTTTAATTCAGCTGACAGAGGTTGAGCAGAGAGGCTGTCTGCCGAGCACAGAGGCTGGATTCTCTTTTTGAACAAAGATAAAAGAATCGAGAAGCATTCTAAGCACTCCAGCTAATTGCATTTGACCAACAAGTCCATCCTTGCCAGCCATGTTCTCCTCTGAGCTTGTACACGGTTAGACAGAACAAAGAGCTGGATTCACAGGTTTGTGAAAAGAAAAGGACTTCAGTAGCAAAGACGGGCGTCGACTTTGATCCCACATGAGGCCAGTGCTGACAATCCCGCATGAATCCTTTTGTCTTCGACAGCATACAAATTAGTTAATGATTCTAGCAGAAGCAGCCAGAAGATGGTAGTAAATGACTTTTTAATTGGGTATCATGGAAGATGAAGTTCTGCTGGGTGCAGTTTGGTGTAAAACACTTTGCTTTTGTAATGTGTGTTTTTTGAAGGGATTTGTTACAGCAACCTACAGTGCATGTGGGTTATCTGGTAATCTAACCCATGAGATTGGTAGTCAGTGGTTTATTAGTCAATGTTTTAGCAGATAAGCTACAGGAATATGTTGTCCTGCTTTGTATTCTTTATGAATATAAACAGAAATGTTGAATTTCATTCTGTGTTATAGTATAATAGGTTTTAAAAATGGATAGTTCCAGTCATGGATGATGATTGGTTGGTAGCTGCTTTATTTACAATCATTCTTTTTGTTGCATGGCAACAAATGCTACAAAAATTATCTTCCTGTTTGTGTGTCAGGGGCTGTGTATTTGAACCTAAGGGTTTAAGCACCATAATGATGTTTTTTAAAAACAGAAGTTAATAACAAGCACTTTTGTCCATTATGTGGTAAAATAGTTTAAAAGCAGAGAAACTCATGTGCATTTTGTAAAAATACTGGTAGTCAAGGCTTGTATCTTATTCCTAATGAAGAGAGGGTCATGGCTCGAAAATCTGACTCGCTGTAGCAGAATACACATGCTAAAGTAACGTTTCTTTACCGTTCTTGTATCTTCCAGTTTTAGCCGCCCATCGTGTGATTTACGGCTAATTGAAATCCCAGCCATCACAACAGCACAAGGTTGTATTTCCAACCAGTGCAGTAAAAACAGCAGTATCTTTAAATTAGTAAAGCAGCTCATTAAGATCCAATCCAACTCATTAGTATGTGAATAGCAAACGCCCAGAGGGACGTATAAATCAGGAGAAGTGACTGTATTACCAGGCAGAATGACTTCTTCTGCCATACACATGTCTTCCTGATACACACACGCTCCTTTAGATGTGTGTGTGTTTTCTGCAGCTGTGCAGTTAGTATTTCAATGGCTCTTTAAGAATTTGATGGGATTTTCATTTCAGTCGAATAATTAGCATTGCATATTGTGACCGGCATTGTGCTGGTTGTCATAACAGTTAACCGTCTCTATGGTGATGTACATATGGAATCATTATCTTGAGAGCTACAAATTTTAAACAACCTGTCAGTTTTGCTTAGAGAAAAAATGTATTTAATTTTTTAGCTGTAAATGTAAATGAGCATCTATGAGCAGATATGGGTTGGGGGGGACAAATTTGTACCCAAAAAGTACATATTATGTATATGTGGTTATATTGTTTAGAATTAGCTGTGTACAAAATGTGTGTGTGTGTGTGTGTGTGTGTACATACGTGTGTGTGTATGATACACCACTGCTGGAGTTTTCTGTTTTAATTACACCACTAGCTCCGGTCTCTCTGTCTGAAATCAAGAGCAGTGACATATAGGGGAGCATTATAGATTAAACATTAATATTAGACTCTCCACAGTGAGCACAAGTCACAACAGAAGATCTATGGCAACACAATTTACCCCGTTTTCCTTCCACAGTTTATATTGTGTGTGTAATATCCTCGTGTTGCTGTAGTTAAGCTTTGCTTCTGTTTATTAATTCATGAATTCTCATGAATCCAGATACAGAGTAACAATGTGGGAATTATGCTGCTGGTACACCAGCGCTGGGCACTGTGAGCTCAGAAGAAAATTCTCTGGAGGAAGCCGGATGGATCAGCATGTAGCAACTTCAGCTGAGTCAGTGTAAACAAACACAAATTACAACAAGAGGGTGCACAGCAGTGACACAGCCTTCATTTTAACATAACACCCAGACGGAGAATGAAGCGTGTGTGTGTAAATATAAACCACTGAGCAAACTGAACAATTTGGGCTTTTCTATTTCTGACATTGTTTTTGTTTCTCCTTTTAGAAGGAAAATAAAGCATCTCTTTCCCTTTATTCTGACTGAGAGATCTTTAGCAGCAATCTGCAGTTATATGTGTGAGAATCGTTTTTATACACACCGTAGGGTCATAATTAAAAATATAGCAAGAGAAATTATGATAACTGATGCTCTGATATATAATCATGAAAATGACTGATTTGACTGGTTTCTGTTTCTACCAGTTTTTTTGTGTAATTGGCGGATGCTTTTATCCCCAGTGATTTGCAGTCAAAGTCCCTCTGAGGAAGTCTCTGCACTCTGTGGCCATCTTTGCAACGCCTGCGGGCAGCTGTTGGGAAGAAAGACATCTGTGAAATTTCTGGCTAAGGTCACAATGAAACGCTTTTTAATTCTATAATCTTTGCTTAATGTGCGTTCATGAAATACATGTTATCAGTATGTGTGTTCCTTAGGAATCAAACTCATGACCTGCACATGAATTCAGGGGTGAATTTTTCACTTATATTGTGGACTTTACATTGTATACACTTACTGTAGGAATTATATTTATCAGTATAATTATGGAAATGGAAGTTCAGAAATGTATAATTTTGAGGTATAATCACTAAACAGAAAGTTATTAGTTTTCACATTTTAAAAAACTGAAGTGTCTTTGTACAGGAGGATGATGGTGAGTGGGGGTCCGGATGCACGCGTGTGAGAGAGAAGTTCATATTTGGTACTGTAAGAAAACTTTCAAAGAGAAGGTCAAAAAATAAATATATATGTGTTGTTGCCTATTTTCTGTGTGTGGAAAAAATTATATTGGGCCATAAAATATATTTCCGCAAGTTTTCAATTTCCCCTGGAACATTTTCTGCATGCTTGAAAATTGTGCTTGAACCCTCTTTGTGCATTTGGCCCTCGTGTAATGACTTCCTATGGCATATAAGCTTTCATCTTCAGGTCTTTGACAGGTGTACATTGGCTCATACTAAATGACTGACACTGACTCTTATAGATTTGACATGCTGTCATTCCAGAAGGTCTAGATTTGTTAATGTTGGGGCTTGAGTTTGAAAGGAAATAGCTGGTGAACTTCTGCTGCTATTTTGGAATACTGGGTGTTGCAGGAAGGTGCAAACTGAATTAAAATACAGTGCATTGTGGGTAATGATCCAGGCTTCTCCAACAGAGTTTTGTCATTGGTTAGGTTGGACTATTAGGTGAGGAGTTGGGATCATTAGGTTGTGGTTTGGATTTGGCTTTGCTTTGTGCCTGGAAGTTTAAGATCTTAAAAATCAGGGCTTTACAATATGAAACTTGTCATTTTGTGGTCTTTCTCTGTGAGCACTAAACTGTTTCAGTGTTTATTTCTCAGTGTTATTCATTTCAAGAAAAATAACCTCAGAGGTCCACAAAAATAACTTCTAAATTTTTTTTAGATTTTGTACTTTATCCAACATTTCTTCTGTTAGGCTTTCTATTAAACTTCATTGTTAAAGTTTCATTGGTGGCACTAAAGAGAGGCAGATGTCTTAGTAAACCTCAGCCTCAACTTTAAAGTTTAAATATGTAACATTGTTTTGAAAACTTGTCCAAGGTTTCACAATGTTGTATCATCCCAAATCCACAAACTCTGTTTCTGTACGTATAACTCTGTGAAGAAGATTAAGGCTTTAGCAGCGAGCGTCTGTGTGGGAAGTGTTCGCTCGCAACCGTCCTACAGATGTCAAGTCAGACCTGTTTGAACAGATAAACATATGTTGTGCGTTGGAAACACATACATGCTGCTTTATTTACAGATGAACTAGAAGCTCGACAGATTTTTCATTGAGGTTGTTACTTGTCACATTTCCAGTTTAACAAATCATTAATGTAATTTTACTGACAATTTTAGAGTGCTTTTTCAAAGAACAGTGATTAAAAAACCTTTACCTTATTATCTTTTTGAAACACATTAGAGGTCAACAGTTTTTATTTGTGGCAATATTACACTTATTCAATGTCATAGCAACAGTTGAGGCGTGTGTATTTGTGTGTATACATGTATGTGTGTATTTTTACATGTAGGTTACAGTATATACCATATGTTTTAGATAATGTACAATCATCACTGGACATATGAACAAAACACAAGCTGCTCAGCTTTTTGCAAAGCAGTGTGTGATTTACTTTTTAAAGGGATAGTTCACCCAAAATTAAACATTATCCACTCTTTACTGACCCTCATGTCATTTTAAACCTATATATGACTTTTCTCATCAGTGGAACACAAAAGAAGAGAAACGTCTATCTTGAGAACGTCTTTTTTGTCTCTACAATGAAGGTCAGTTGGTGCCACTGTTGTTTGGTTACCAACATACTTCATATCAAACAAATAAGCATATCAAAATATATTCTTTTGTGTTTCTTAGAAGCAGGTCATACAGTCACACAGGGTGGGAAAATGATGGAAGAATTTTCATTTTTGGGTGAACTGTCCCTTTAAGGAATCAAAGAATTTATCTTTGTCTATAAGTCACCTTGAGATTGCTCTTTCAGATCCGCAGTTGTTTGCATTACTGTCCCTGTGGCCCGCACACAGATTCTGCTGTATAAGGTACATGTTATCTCCTGCTGTTGGCACCCGATGTCTCCGTCTCTGGTATTATATGCTGAACTCTCATTTAGGATCATAAAACAGTACTTTACTTGGATGGCTGTTACAGTCTCTGTGGTTCAGCCCCCTCTCTACTTTGTAAGCACAGCACTGACTAGCAGGTGAAAGAATGTAGACAATAGCACAAGCTCTTTGATGCTTCATTTTTTGTGATGGAGATGAAAGAATCTTCTCTTGAAAGGCTGTGGTTATGATGTGTCTCTGTTGCCGCGGCAGCAACGAGAAGTGAGATCACACACACGCATGCACAGAGTGCAAATTCATGAGTCATCTTAATAAATAACATTTATGAAAAATCTTTTTTAATTATAAATAACCACAGGGTTGTTGCATTCGACAGTGATGTCAGGATTGTCATTTCATTGTTTTTGCTACAATTTAGTTAACTGATAGACAAACGTCACTTAAAGTTCACCTGAAAATGTTACATTTGTTCCTGTTTATTTTGAATCTAGTATTCAATCTTTTCAAAGAATCAATCTAGTAATTGCTCTTCAGTGCGGTTGTTCGGGCTGTATCAGCAGTTTCTGGCTGGAGACCTGAGCTAAACCTGTCGAGAAAAGCTCATTTTTTGGGCAGTGGTTCAACTCCCAACTCTCTGCCAGAGATCCATTGTAGGACTTGACAGTAGTTCAGCACTGGTCTCTCAATGCCTCTGTTCAAATAAGATTGAGTTAATTCAATGTACATATTTGAGATATCTCATCCAAGTCTTTTCTCATCAAATTGACATTAGCAGAAGATGGAAATGAAATGAAGCCTACATAAATTTTTGTTAGCTGTTAGGACATCAAGAGCACAATTTGTATGGACTGCTGATTATACTTTCATAGTATTTTTGGAGCAATCTTTTACATTAACATTTATTAGATGCTTTAATCCAAGGCAACTCACAGTGCATTTAAACACATTGCACATTTAGGGAACTCACATTTTATTATTGTGAGTTCTCTAGGAATCGAACCTGCGACCTTTGCACTGCTGACTTAATTCTCTACCAGTTAAGCTACAACATTACTTCATGAATTAAAGCTTTTTAAAAGTTATTCTCATCTTTAGTGTCTTGCTAAAGTAAGTATTAGGAGAAGGGATGACATGGGGGTGAGTAAATTATGACAAAAATTCTTTCTTGAGTAAAGTGTTCTTTTAATTAAGATACAAAGTGTTATCGAGTGATGGAACTATCTGATCTGTTTAAGATGAGAGTAGATGTTGCTGATTCATCAGTTACTTTTCACAGAAGTTATGCAGGAGACTGTAGAGGAGATGACTTCAGGTTGCTCTTCAGACGTCCTCCATGTTCCTTTGAAGTTTGTGTTGGTGTAGCTTATGGAGAACATGTGATATCTGTCAGAACCGCCACACATCTGGCCCACAATGCATCACTGTTGCTTTTTCGGTTGTCTGCACACTAACTGCTTTTAATCATTTCGATATCATGGCCAGAATCTAAGAGAAGAGATCGGAGTCCATGGCTGCCGCTCCGGTCACACAGAATTCACCACGATCCAGTGTCATCTCCCTGCTTTCAGCCGAGCTGTTTACTCACGCAATACATGTGTGCTGAGGTGTGTCAGAGGTGGATTGCTTTTGAGCAACCACTTAACACTTCACTGGCTGTGGCGTAGAGCAACAGTCCAGCTGAAATCAAGTGAATGAAATCTACAATGTCAACACAGGAAACTGTGGCGAGTATACAAGGGTGGAAAGGTTCAGATCAAAATGTTATGGCATCTGCTGTGAAGATCTGTTTGAAAAGCAAATTGTAAATGTGACGGTAGACTCCGCACTGTCTCTCACTTGATATCTCTTGCAGTATTGTTGAGCGTATCTGTTGACCTTGCTGACAGACTCCTGGTGCAGGTTTTCTTATCTCAAATGAATTTCAACAGTGCTTTACAAGTTCTCCACCTCACACTTCCATTTACATTTGTGCATTTCACAGATGCTTCTATGTAAAGCAGCTCTGATTCATTTATTGTGTGTACCCTGGGGATCAAACCTATGACCTTTTGTGCCACTAATGTGATGCTCCACCAACAGAGGCAGAGGAACGTGTGAAGTTTGAGATGATCCAGAATGCAGCACCACATCTGGTCTTCAATCAGCCCAGCCTCTTGATCTCTCCACTCGAGCAGCTTGTGTTGTTTTCTTCCTTGGATTAATCACTTCTGCTTGTATTATTCTCATTTGTTGGTTGCTTTGAAATAATGTGTTTGCTGCATGTTTAAATGCAAATGTCCCCACCAGGCTTTTAAACTAATTTAACCAAAGCTAGTTACTTTTACTTTGATAACCCATCTTCAGCAGTTTGTTTACAATTTTGTGTTGTTTGTTTATTATTTATTTTCTGTTTAAACTGGTGAACAATATGATTGTGGTTGTTTACCAGCTGAACCAGCTCAGAACCAATAATAACAGCATAAACCAGCCTTGACAAGCAATGAAAATTCAGGGGGCCCTGCCCCCTGCCATCATTAACCAGCTACTTCTATATTAAACCAGCTAAGACCAGCAAATCAGCTTAGGCCAGTTTTAGCTGTTTTTTTAGCAGGTTGGTATTTTAACCATGTTGATCTGCTTTAATGTTTTAATCTGTTTTAATCATTTTTATATCAGACCGTCATCATGAGGTTGTGGTGTCAGTGTGTACCGAAGCTTCTCTCCTGCAAATGTCAACATGCCACGGCAATGATGGAGAAACCCAGCGTGAGATTGCGGTGTATTGTGGGAAATGTCACGGGTTAACCGTTCTCCTGTCAAGCTGGCGCTCTGATGATGCTGTTGTGTGGTAAATGAGATCCAGGCTGAAGGCGTGAGCGCTCTGTCGGGGTGAGAGGGGTCAAGTGACCGCTGCTGATTCAGTCAGTCACCGTCTGTTGCCAGAATCCCATCTTCCTCCTCATCATCATATCTTCTCATGTTTTATTCATGCGCTCTTGCCTCTGAAAGTACTGATGGGCTCGGCTTAGGGGCCGTTTCAATTTTTCATAAGTTTCCCGATAGGCCCAATATCACATCTGTATGGAAAATGCAGTTGATCAGATTTTAAGGGCGAGAAGATTATCCAGAACAGCACTTCTTCATAATGTAATATCAACAACATCCAGAGAGACCCGAGTAAATGAGAAAATGCAGCTGGAAAGTTTTAGATATGAGCAGATGAATATTTCAGTGTCTGGTCCTTTAGTGTGGTTGTGCACTTCCTGTTTGTTTCAAGTAGGGCGACTGAACGCCCGTCAGAAAACCCGGGACAGGCTGAAAGCAGAGGCTGAGGGGTATTTATTATAATGCCGTTGATTCAGATTTTAATTTGAAGGTATGTGTTTTATAGCAGTTTGTTAGCGTTTGTTTATTAAAAATAGCCTAATTGGATCTTGGATACGGCCAGTTATGTTAATCAAGGCTGTCAGGAATCAATGTTCAGTTTAAAACACAATCTAACTAATGCTAATACTTGTTAGCTAATTACTAATGACACGTAGGATAATCTAGTTTTGGACAGTTGACATAACGCATTGTGAAAGTCGGGTCGTGACATCACTAGCATTATTAGAAACATTGATTATTGGGGTTAGTTTGTATTTATGCAGTTTGGCATTTATATAAACTGCAATTCTGTCATTTGCCATGTTGTCTGAGACTGTTTATACTTAAAGTCTGTCACTAAACTCTCATACAAGAATGAGCCTCGATCCTCTCATCAAATTCTCTTCACCTCACTTATTTAGCTTTCAAATTCAATTTACCAGCAATAAATAAGATTGTTACACCAATTCTCTGTAGGCAAAGTCCATGTTGCATTTCTGTCTATCAGAAATAATTCACTGATCATTTACCAGCACACACACACACATCTTTATAAAATAAAGTATAATAAAATTATACTAACGTTACTTTTAGAGAATGTTAATTCTAAGAACTTCCCTGTTAGCTGGGCAGAAACATTAGGCAAACATTCTTACAATCTAAAATTGTTAGCTGGGTTCTCTTTATTGGAAGTACAGATGCTCAAGTTTGTGTGAATCTAAAACTGTAAAACAAAATTTTTCACATTTGTCCTTTAAAAACAATGAATGGGAGTCCACAGTCAGAAGCATATGGCTACTAGTTGTGCTGGCTGAAGAGAAAACAGATGGAGTTTACACATGTGCTGACTGAAAAGGGCTTATTCATGTTTCACTGTCAGGCGTTTGGAGAGGGAATATTTGTCTATAGCTGTAACTATGAGATGAATGAGATAATAAACAGTGTGTGGTCCTGCAATCACCAACCTTCTGACTAGATACAGACACATGAAACTCAAAACACAAAATATCAACACAGTAGCAGACGATATGTTGTGGGTCAATTATGGAAAATTTTATTTTTGGGAACAAGTGATTAATGTAGTTTTGAGAATAAAGATGTATTAATATCTGCAGTCCATCTTTCTGCAACTGACATGTTCACCTGTTCATCCACAACACTGTCAACAGAAGATGAATAGTGTGATTTTGTGTGTTGTTTAAGTTGTAATAATACACTATKTTCKCATCTTGGTTTCCTAGTTCTGTCAAAAACGAAATGAGTGTGAAAATATATGGAACGTTTGGGTTTATTGCAGATCAATTTTATTGCTTAATTATTTAATCATTGTGTGTGTGTGTGTGTGTGTGTTTTGGGTTGTCTACCATTGTGTCCCCACACACCTGCAATGTGGGGACCAGCCAGCCACTCTAGTTGTTATGGTTGTGTTGTTTATATATAGCTGTGTATAAAAACAATAGAAGTCTATGGAATGTCCCCATTTGGATAGATAAGTAATTGTGTGCGTGTGTGTGTGTGTGTGTGTTTGTATGCATGCGTGCAGATTTTGCGATGAATCCATTCAGAGGCAGCCCTAGTGTTTTCAGAGCGGGAGAGTTTTTAAGGATGTAGTAAATAAAAGTTCATGCTTCTGAGTTGTGGAAATGGGGTAATGTAGCATTCAGAACATGCACTGATGCCATGCAGTGAACTGATGCGAGAGGTTAACAGTTTTACTGAACATGTTAGCTGTTATTTAAGCAGTGATATTCTGTGCTAGATGAGCAAAAACAAACACGATCTCATGCACAGCTTAGCTGCGTCACTGCATATAAGAGTTTTTGTGCTGCCTGTAAAGATCTTTCACAGTGATTACCCAAGAAATCTGTCTGTGAGTGAGGCTGCTTTCCAGAAATATTTCATTGGCTGACATAAAAACATCATCACTAATGCTTATTTTCAAGCTTCACTGAATCTCTGAAGCTTTGAGAAATCCTGTGTGGTTAATTATGGCTGGTCTTTGTGTTTCAGTGTGAAGCTGCGTTATCCTCACAGATACAGTCAGTTTATTTATTATCTGAGGACATGAAGTGATGTTTGTTTTAAGTGAAGCTCAAAGGACCTCCTTAACCTGCCTTTAGATTCAGCAGATTCCCTGCTGTTGTCTGTGGTTATGCTATGTTGAATTTATGCACTTCTTAAGTGTTGATGAGGCCCGTGGAGTAACTCATGATTTGAGAAAAGCAAATCACAATTGAGAGCTCTTTAATATCTCAATTGTTTCTCCTAGACAGCAGTGAGATTAAGTGGAGATCTTTTTTGAGATGGATTTTGTTTTGAGAAAAAGGCCTCAGTAATCTTGCATGTCTCTTATTTAAAGCTTCATAGGAGCACAGAAATATCTCAACTTGTGCTCCAAAGTTTTAATTTGCAAAGTTTGTGGTCAGAAAATTCAGTTTAAACTCGAATGTTTCTCATCAAAAATCAAATAATAACATTCAATCAGTCAATCTATCAATCCTAAGCAATTTTAGAAGACACATCTGATGTTTAGATGAAACATATAAGAGAACTCCATCAAATCTCCTAAGCTATTAAAAACCTTCTTCGAGAAATAAAGTGTTCCTTCTAGAACTACAGGGGAGATCGTTAGACACAACATTGATAACGATTTTAGCATCAAGAGCTGTTTTTTATGGTGGACCTTATTAGCTGAAGATGCTTCCAGCTCCCAGAGGACTGCAGACCCACGCAGATGTATCTGCATAAAACACATGCAGATCAGGCCGTCTTCACAGGGCACTACCAGGGGATGTTAAATATTCATCGATTACAATAAAGGCTCGGAACAAAGGCTACAGCACACTTTGAAAGGTAATATAGGCGAAAATGAAAACAAATAAAAAACTCAAAATCCATTGTTGGCACTTCTATTTCAGATTGCGTTTTCATTCCCCTCTATGTTAAAGAGATGAAACGGAGGTCCCTGAGCTATTCGTTAGTGCAGTCGTACAGAACACGCTCAGTAATAATGAGCAGACAGTGACAGCATCAGTGTACTGCCAAAGGTTAATTAAAATGCAAAAGAATAAAATCAGAGCTGGCTGTCTCCCACAAGGCAGAGCTGTAGAGGACAAAGACGGATCCCGCTGCACCCGACATAAAGTGAAACTTTAAATCTCTGTGTGATTGTGATAGAGGTGGGGTGTGACTCCAGCATCATGTGACCTGGGTCGTGACCTTCACTGCTGAGGGAGGAGGAAGTATAACGATGCTGTGACTGTTTGCACCGCAGATGTCTGGTGGAGGCTGATAAAACGACGACAAAATGCAGTTTGGGTGCAGATGTGGCCTGGAGGTTAGTGCGCCAGTGTTTTGCACAGTCTTTTTACATTTTCTGAGGCCTAATCATTTTCTGTGTCCACTGTTACTTTCTCTATCTGTCTGTTTGTCTGTCTGTGCCACTTTTTCTGTGGGTTGTCCTCTAGGCGCCAAGAATTGGGAAAGAGATAAAAACTTTTACTCTGTATAATCTTTAAAGGGATAGTTCCCCCAAAAATGAATTGCTTTTAGTCATTTACTCTCCCTCATGTCTTTCCAAACCTGTATGACATGTCTTTCCAAACCCTTTTTCTTCTGAGGAGCACAAAAGAATTTTCATTTTTGGGTGAACTGTCCTTTAAGGATGTCTGATGACATTAGAAGAAATCCTCTTTAACAGTGGGCTGTAGAAATATGATGAAACATTTGGTTTAAGTTTATTATTACAATTTGACAGGTTTTAATCTTTTTGCAAATTATGGCCAGCTAAAATGTCATTTTTGATGATTTACATATTGTATTACACTTTAGATAACGGTATTTGACAAAATATTAATTAAATGTAAAGCGGATTTTCATCAGAATATTATGACTGTATAACAGTAATCTGTATAAAATGCACACTGGTTCAATATGACTGTATCTACGTATGTATGTATATATGTGTGTATATGTATATTATTCATATGTGATATTTATATATAGATTATATATCATATATATGATTACATATCATATATAAATAATAAGGTATACATATAAAATTGTATATATGCACATCACACACATATGTACATACATACATTGTGTTCTGTGTGTGTGTGTGTGTGTGTGTGGGTGGGTGTGTGTATATATATATATATATGAATGCACTGTATTTTAACAGTGGCATGACCAGGACTGATATCACACAGGTTTCCTGCCAAACACACAGCAGTTTTAGTGAGTATGTGTCAGTTAATATAAGCAGATGTGTGATAACCTCTGGGCCTGTATGGTGACTGATGACGGGACACAGTGAGGCATAAATATGCAACCAAGAGTCAGGGTGGTGAAGCAGCAATAAATCTGTGAGGAGGAAAGTCTCACAGTAGAGCAGAATAATATTTCCACTGGCGGCAAATACATTATGCAGTCAACACATGCGGCCCCTGAACCATTTAATCACTGGGATTGGAAGGACCATTGTTAAGTGCCACAATCACGGGTCTCGGCCTATAAATAGCCTGTGAATGTATCTGAGATTTTCACTATCATAGTCCCTATATACAAATACACTGTATGGCCATAGGTATATAAATCCCCCAGAACGTTATCAGAATGCTGGCAAACATTCTCTAAAAGTTTTCTCAAAGTTTTTGAAAGCATTCTTGTAGTAACTTTATCTTGTAGTTAACATTGATAACATTTTTAATGTTTTGATTACTTAATGGAAACATAAGGAAAATGTTCTTACAACCTAAAAGCTTGGCATCTTAACCCCCATTAATGTGTTTTAATGTGTATTTAATGTGTTCATTAAATTCATACAGTCTCCTTAGACGAACATTTTCAGCAGAATCGTGTCTACCAAACACGTCAGTGCTTTTCAACATGGCACTGTCATGGGACGCTATCACTTAAATGCTGTGCTGTAGAACATGGTGCAAATCAAACCCAAGATCATGGGTTTGATTTCTAGGAAATGCTACTGATAAAATGTACAATGTTAGTTGATCTTGGTTACAACTGTCTAGTGTGTGAGAACCTGACTAGCTTACAAAACACATTCAGTTCTCAACTCTGTTGAACTGAACCACAGTTAGTGTCTGACCTCAGTGAGGTCTGATCCCTGCAGCCACATTTCAAAGTCAAGTGGAAAGACTTTCCAGAAGAATAAAGCTCTCACAGCAAAACAAGAACCAATAAATGTCCATGATTTTGAAGTTTAATGTTCAAGATGTAGAAATTGGTGAAGTTTCTCAGTACCCAAAGACTTTCAGACATGTAGTGTACCGTCCCCTCGTCCGACTCTCCACAATTCCAGGTTTGCGCGTAAGCGTCGCTGTTTAATGCTCATATGCCCCCTGTGAAAATGGGGTTTCTTGTCACATAGCTCATATAAATTCAATATCATTTATATGAGCTTGTGTTTATGGTTCCTCTGCGACGTTCTCATTTCAAAGGCCTGCCAGAACAGTTTGATAGCTGTTTATATGGAGCTGGGTGAGAGGAGGGGCGGGCGAGAAGAAAGGGAGGAGAGAGAGAGAGAGAATCTATCCAACAGTAGCGTTGGTCACATAGTGACACAGTGACAGACAGCACAGAAAAGAGGGGAAGATTGCAATCCTTTAAAGGGCTGAGGAAATGAGAGCGTAACTTTGGTCTGTCAATCACCCAGGCTGGCCCGTAATAAGCAGTGCACAGGTTTCTCCTCCAAACCAACAACACGTTGTCTTTGCTCCGGCCAGGCTGCTGCTGTGACCTGAATATCAATTGACTTCCAGCCACCTCAGGCGAAGCCGCACTGAGTCTGTTCACATCTGAATTTATACTCGGTGTTTTTCCAGTAATTTGGACAGTAATGGAGGAGATATTTTACAATTTGTGGAGGAAATTAAACCATGAAATTGATATATACTAAGAAAGTGTTTATTATAAATGATTTATCTGTGCACGTCATTATTTTTTAAATTCATGTGTTTTTTAATTAAAATCTGAAAATGTTCTTCCCTTCTGGAATGGCAGATCTTCTCTGATGATGTCCATCTGATGGTTTGGGTGGAGCCAGAGACGTTAACCACTCCCTCCCACGGTCAGTTACTGTGCACTGTGAAATGTCTACTTTTCTAAATCCAATCAATGCCAGTGCAAAAAACAAGCCACACCCCCATTTCTCAGTTTCACTCTGAATTACACTGAAGTGAGGTTGGTTGGAACTTCTGGTTCATGCGGACTTTAGGAAAATAGTAAAGGCAAAAAAAATAAATTTTTTAGAGGTTGCTGCCTCAGATTGTATTTGCTTTCTGAAAGAGCAATGCAGTCTAGTCACAGAAGAAGTCGGTTAGGATTTACAATCGGCCGGTTAGATCCTCCTCAGGGAATTGGGCTGAAGCTTACAGGGTGAGGATCTTACAGAGCCCAGTGATGTCACAGTCCCTATGGAATCTTTTTTTCCAAGCCGCTGAATTTATGGATGAAACTTCTAAGCGGCAGTTGTGCATACAGTGAATTACGGAACAAATTACTGGTGATTATTACAGCAGGCTGAAATAGTTTACGTCTTATTTTACGTGATATTGTTGTAGTTGTTACCTCTGCCTCTAGCATTTAAAACATTCCATAAACGACGTTCAGAGGTTAAAGTTCACAGCCCTTACGTTTATTTAATACAGACTTAACATCGGTACATTAATACCACAAAAACATTTGTGTACTCAGTGCATGAAAGTCTAAATTAGAATCAGCTAAGTGTTGGAGCATTCTTGACAGAATCAATATAATTATTGTAATAAATGACAGCATGAGAGCGATCGTATTGATTCTTGGTGTTTGATGCTTATTGCTTGGTTATGGTTTTATTTGAAGGTGATTTCTGCTCGCTGCATTCCAAGAGCTCCCCAAAGCAAAGTAAATCTGTCAGACTGATATCAGACTGAAGCTGATCTCCACAGATTGAGCCGGTAATTAACAGTCATCATGCAAATGACTGATAATGACGGCTGGCTTAACGAGACGGCTTACGGCGGCACTCAGACCAGGAAGATGAAATAGGTGAGCTTGAAATATACATCAAGGCTTGATTTAAGCAGTTGTTGCTATGGTTAAAGTCTCAGCAGCAGATCTCAGGCAGGCTGGGTGAAATAGAGCTGTCAGAGAGTGCTGGAGCAGGTGGAAGCCTGATCTCCAGGGCACAGGATCTGTTGAATGAATAAACCTGTCATTTTGTGGAGTTTTTTCACAGAAATATCTCACTTATGTGGACAGTGTGGAGAGGCAGCAGTGTATGTTTTAGAGAGGCTGAAACAAACATAAAACGATTATGCAGCGTGTTTGTTTGGGATTAACGCAGTGTTCAGACACTGACTGAAACTTTCATATCAAATCATGTATTATGCATTTTGTGTGTTCTATAGCAAACGAAAATGTTTTTAGCTGAAGCAGAGACGTTAGTGGGTTAGAGCTTAGTGGGTCCCAGCTGACAATTTTAGGTTGTATGAATGTTTCCATTCCTAACAAAAAGCTTAAAAAAATGCTTAGAAAATTTGAATGTGCTAGAAATATTCAAAAGTCCAGTTCTGTAGATGTTGTATTAACATTATTGTTTGGTTATAAAAACATTATTTAAACATTTTTAATTCTATAATATTTTCAAAATGTTCCACTAACAAGTTAAGAACATTGTTTTTTATATAGAGATACATAATGTCTAAAGAATGTTCTACTAACATCACTGCATGAGTGGACTTTTAGGGAACATTGACCAACATTCTGAGAACCTTTCCTGTTAGCTGGGTTGTCTTTGTATTATCTTTGATTGTGCCAGAGAGACTTTATAATAAAAAGATGTGGGATCATTATCAATCAACCAATCCAATAACTGTAAATGAAAAGGGGGTGGAGATTCTCTTACTGAGAACTGGAGCTGTTTGATTTGTCCGGACTCTCACCTGCTTTCACTCTCACTTGCTTAGTCCACTTTTTCCATGTTTTTTCCCTCCGTTTTTGACATTTTTTGGAGTTGTAAACTTGTTTTGCGTCGCATCAGTGGCACAATATTTCATTCACTTTTGAAAGGCAGAAGAAAAGTTCAGACACATAAATTTAGCTACAATCTATAAATGCCACAGCGGAGGAGAGACCCTTATTCTGATGTTTGTTGCTTCTGTCTCGCATGTTTTTTGCATTAGTGGTGTAGACGCAGTCTCTACACAGAACATGAGTACAGAGATTTTTCTTGAAAGAAACACTCGGATCTCACAGGAGATGTTGGTGTAAGTTAAGGAAGAAGCAGCCCAGCACCACAGCTATCCATCTTACCGTCTGCAGTCGAATCTTTGAATCAAATCAAGGAGATTGAATGAGAAGTTTCACAGAAGGCTTTCTAAACTTTTAAGAGAGGATATGGAATGATGGAGCTGAGATAAGTTGAAGAAGATGTTTGAGTTCTGATGTAAGCGCTCTGATGGTGGAATATGAGCTTTAATATGAGCTCTCAGATGTATGATTGAGGTCTGGTCTGTGCTGATATGTGGCTTTTTTGCAGCCTGAGGGTTCATGTCGTTATTAATGATGATCATAATATGAGGTTTGTCAAAATTGTGTTTTAGTTTAACTGCAGGTACTTTTGGCCCTGTGGACTTTGTCCACTAACAGTGAGCAACAGTGGGGACAGATGCATAAGGGAAATCTGTCATTTTTCCTGAACCAGCCTTAATTTCCATGATATCTCAAATGATGTATTTTGTTGAACATTCAGTGGAGAAAATAACATCTTAATCAGTTGTGTAATAAAAATGGCAGGTTGCTGTGTCTTACTAAGGGAAATTTCATGGCTAGAAAATAATAGTATTCAGTATTTTTTCTGCTTGGTAATGGGACAGTTGTGTTTGTACTGGGAGTGATGCCACAGCTGAGGGACGCCAAAACTCTTTGTTTAGATTATTAAATGCTAGTGATATTTTAATAATTCATTTTTTATATTTTAAAATGAAAAATCTGGGACATGAGTGACAGTGAATTCCTGCATACAGAAATACGCCTTTGAAAAGAAGCTGAAAATAAATGTGTTGTAATAAATTACAAACATTGTAAAACAATGTGATCTTTATAAAACAAGAATACATTTTTATTAGTTTTAATAAAAATCAAGCACTGGTACATAAATGTGCTTGCAAATGATGAAACACAATTTCAATGATGAGACATGTAAAATATTTAGGGCCGCTGTGGGTATTTAACATTTTTTATTTACTTTGAGATTCAGAGCTAAACGACAGTCTAAAATATCCCGTTGTTTATTTGGAACTGATTATTGGCTCCAGGAGTTTCATTGTGATGCTTTGAAAGTTCTTCAGCGGTATTTGATGGATGGTTTCTAGAAAGTTGGTGAGAATGTCCTGGGGCTCAATTTAATTCTCCTTTCTCAAACCATGCCAGTAACTTTTCACATTTCAAGTTTGTGAATTATTGATACCTCCTTTCAGGCCCCTCCATCACCCGTCGCTGTAAGTGATTTCCAACATCCCACCAGTAACCAACTTCAGAAGGTGCCACACAAGAGTGGAATGACGGGGGATTCAGTCGTGAGCTCTGATTTGAGACTAATGTGTCAAATGAGAAATGTGACAACAGCTCAGAGGTGCTAAAAGATTCGCTGATGAAAATCTTTACTTGCATGCTGGTTTTGTTTTACAGAACACTAATAACTTGTCAGACTGAAGTCAAAATGATTGAATTATAATATTTAGACTGTTGGATCCGTGGCAGGTGCTAATGCTGTTTTGCTGAAAATAAACTGCTAAGTAAAAGTTGCTATTTGACAAAATATATCTAACAAGAGAAACGTATATGTGATATATATGTCACATATATATGTGATATATATGTGATATATAACTTCAAAAAAATTATACTAATGTTATAGCAAAAACATTTTTGATAACTTCACCATGATTAATAGCTGAAAGACTTAAATCACTACTATTAAAAGTTAGTTTTAAAAGTCGTGTGAAATGAAAGCTAGTTTAAATGTCACATTTATACATTTTTTCACACACGTGTATTGAAGGCAGCCGGAAGCAGCATTCGTGCCTTATTTTACCTCAGCTGTGTGAGGTAGAACGAGGATCTACATTTTGATGGAGGATTATGAAGACAAACATTTTTGTTTCTTCAGAATCGTTCCTGGAAGAGCAGAAACACGTTTTAGGAAAAGGATCTATTTTTAATGCCACGTTTACTTTAAAACAATCTTTGTGTTATTTAGACGCTTTGAATTTTTCTGACAAAACTAGTGTTTTAAAACCCAGTACCTGTGCCGCTGA
Source organism: Ambastaia sidthimunki (assembly GCA_036877625.1). NCBI lineage: Eukaryota > Metazoa > Chordata > Actinopteri > Cypriniformes > Botiidae > Ambastaia > Ambastaia sidthimunki. The sequence goes on along the minus strand of JAZGTK010006618.1, from coordinate 1,711 downwards.
TTTTACCCCTTTTGTAAACGTGTCAGAAAATATGAGGGAATCAATAGATCAGTTATCCATCAATCAACTGACTCTGTTCCCCATATCCTGTCAAATTCATGTTTGTGCTGTGTGTGTGTTTCTCTGATCAGCTTGTGGTCTTCACACACACACACTTACAGTAAGTGTTCAGTGAACATTAGAATTCAGGGCTTGTGGGATCAGAAGGCAGCGTAAATCTCCAGAAACCTTTCAGCCATACATTTCCATCAGGACCGCCAGAGTGTGTCAACATTCCGGTCAGGAGCGTGTGGAATGCTGTGCTATTCCCTGAGGCAAACAGCATTGTGCTGTAACCTCATAGCATGTTTTGAACAGACTTCAATGCAGAGCTGTGAAACAGAGTTACATTAGGGAAAGTTTAAATGAATGAGAATCTATCTTATATACATCCTCATATAAAGCCCATTTTAGGTCGACTTTGTAATGTATTATCTAACAACTTATTAACTCACTTTTGCCTTTACAAGATAAAATAACATCTTTTCCAAGTGTTTGAATAAGTCTTCTGATCTTAACCTCTTACAGCATTAGAAGATAGAGAATTACCACTGAACAAACTATCACAGAAAAGACTTCAGTGGTGTCATTTCAAAGCAGCTCATTGAAACATGAATCTTCTCTGCTGGCCTCTTTGATTTAAATGAATGTGTGCTATACCTTGTATCTTCTTACACCGTTGCTGTTTTATATCAATAACAAAAGTGTATCACTGATATCCTGAAACGACATTTGTACCTCTGAAATAAAGGGCAGTTAAAGAGAGAGTTCACACAGAAATGAAAACGCACTCAGCCTCGTGTTCTGTCATGGCAGTATGAGTTTCTTATCTTCCGGTGAGCACAAAAAGAGATTTAAAGTAATGTATTCATGTTTCTACACAAAGAAAGAGAACAGTGAGAGCTTTTCAAGTTTCAAAAATGACAATAATACCATAATAGTGATTCATATGTCTGAAATTCAGATCTTCTTAATTCTAAGGAACAGATCCAAATTTTAATTTCACACAAAAATGTAGAGAAGATTATTAAAGCTGATATTCATAACTTTTTTAATTTTTGTCAGGTCTGATTTGCTGAGAAATGACAGTTTGGTTTATTTGATTTCAACATACGTAATTAAAGGTACGTAAAGTGACCTGCAATTCCTGTTTCAAACAGAGATGGAGGTAGAGAGGCAAAAGTTATGGATTGAAGCTTTAACAACTTTCCTCACACAAATTTCTTGTATGAGTTTTTGGATACAGCACACAAGTTGATGAATTTCTTTTATGGTTCTTGTCATTTTTGAAGCTTGACAGCCATTGGTCACCATTTAGTTTCCTTGTATGGAAAACAAAACAACGTAAGCATGAGTAAACGATGACAGAATTCGAGTGGTACCGTCCCTTTAAGCACACGGCACTGAGATTGCCTCTGCCACTTTTAAATTCCTGGCAGGACAGTGAGGTTTTACGGCGTCCCAGTCGGCAGTATATCTGAGCATCAGAGTGAGCTCTAGAGAGATTCATCTGCTTTCTTCTCCATCAGAATCAATCAGGGAGATGGTCACGTTCCACTGAGGGAATGCAGACTGCCAGAGGGCTCCAGTACTCACAGAACACTACTCTCATAAAACTTTGGGCTATAGGGGAAGGAAACACCCTCAGGATGTTCAAAAAGTTATCAGCAAC
>JAZGTK010006617.1:0-20570 GCA_036877625.1 Ambastaia sidthimunki | reverse complement strand
TTCTCTGAGGATGTTTATGGCAAGTCTCAATTATTAAAATACAGACACAAACACACACTCCCATGAATTTAATTCAGACACAATTCAATATTATTTCGCCATTCAAATTACAAGGACAGTTGGATGCTCTCACAATGTAGCAAATGTTTGTTTTTACTACATTGTGAGGCCATTTTTTCCACATAATACAGGACAAATCAGCACATACACACACAGACTATTGTGTAGCATACAATTCAAAATAATAAAGATAAAGAGTGTCGTTTTTGCCTCAATAGCACTTTTAAAATCCAGTTCTGTTTGTGTGATTGTTCTATCTCAACCAATAGGACGAGGTTTGGGTGGCACTTCCTGTTTACCCAAATAATTCAGTGCAGCCTGGAAACAATCATTCTCTGTTGCAGTCAGTGTAAATGACACACTTAACTTTAAAGGGCAAGTTTCTCTGATCTATCAATTAAGTGTCACTATTTTCAGTCTGTCAGACACAGACACTGCCAGAGTCCACCTACTTCCTGCTGGAGCACTAAAGCGGTTTTCCCTTCAGTAATGCCTTTAACAGCCAAATAAACCATGAGTCATTACACTTTAAAATCTCCTATTAAGATATGACACTGTTTTAACAAAACTAGCCTGAAGTTCCAACAAACTCTGCTGAAACAAAACTCAACTTATTTCTATTCTAGTCTGTTCAGAGAACAAAAAGAAAGTCACATTTTTAAAGGTGTCTTTTCTCTCATATGTTCTGATCCACCATAAAGAACCATAGATAGAACAACAGAATCATAGAACCATAGATAGAACAACAGAATCATAGAACCATAGATAGAACAACAGAATCATAGAACCATAGATAGAACAACAGAAAGACAGAATGATACCTAGATAGAACGACAGACAGACAGACAGACATGTCGATAACAATAAGTCATGATTTTTTATCACCTGTCAACCAGCTACTTGAAAACAATCTTGTACTTTTCTCAAAAACATGTAAGCGGTTTAACAAGAATCTCCCCAAATCTTTCTTATGAGCCTCAGGACTTAACACAGTCTGTTACTTCTCAGCCACTCCAGGACAAACAACTTCTGTCTCTGACAGTGATTTTCCAGAAGCCCCTTCAAAATGAGCCTGTCTAAATTCACATCTCTTGTTTGTGGCTAAATAAGACTATTCTTCTCAGAGGCACACGGTAATTTCCCCTGAAGCATCAGGAATTCATCCGTCTCAGATGCTGCTGAGAGCGACTGAATGAATCTGCCGTTTCCCCTGACTGCTCTTCTCTCTTTCTGTCTCTGTAGCATCTCTTCTGCCTCTTTCCTCCGTGTATCTGCGCTCAAAGCCATCGAGAGTGAGGGGAGCAAAGGTGTCTCTGTGTAATATATCAGTCTTTCTAATCCTTCTTTGTGCCTCATTGGTCACCAAACAGCATGAACGTGCACCTTTAGCTCAGAGCTTCAGAGCGAGAACAAATAAACACAGCGTTCAGTCTTTAATCAACACACACAGCAAAATGTGTTCAGGGTCATCAGGTGTTGACGGAACTGTGTGACAGTAGTTGTAAGGACAAGAAATAAGATAATGTGTGTGTGTGTGTGTGTGTGTGCTAAGCAGCTGCTAAAAACACACAAAATACAAACCCTTACAGAAAAGTAGGTCTACTAGTGTGGTACTATAATACAATATGAATTGGTCTCTGATGGTAATTCCATGAAATTAATGTGAAACTAATTAAATTAATGTGTCATGGTTTGTAAGAGGTAATCCAAGATGCATTAAAAATTCTATGGTACCAACATTTGCTAGTCTTGGTTGATGGTGTTAACTGATTTTTTTACTGGGCAGGTCAGGTTGGGTAACCAACTGGCTAATCGGCAATAAGGCCAAGCTGTTAGACCAGCTAAGCCTGCAAACCACGTTAAATGAAGCTTTAAGTTTTTACTACCTTAACGTTCTTTTTCACATGCAACATTTCACAAGCATAACAAGAACGATATATTACTTAAGAAATAAATACTAATAATTATCCTAAATTTGCCTGTTTTGCTAATACATAGAAAGTAACAACAGAACAAATGTATATCAGTTTGCAATGTATATACATGGCACTCAAGAGCACGCAGGTATTTTGACAGCGAGTGTTGATGAAGCAGATCAAGTTTTCAGGTGTGATGTCTCACTGAGATTCTGCTCCTCTTATGATAATCGACACTGACAGGCCTGTGCCAGCTTGTTCTAAACCACAGTAAAAATCCATTATTTTCCTGTTAAGTGTTAACATTTCGTACAACTGCCGCCCTACTGCTGGAAATCTTACAGTGGAAAAGGGAAAACGTCCCTGCAGGTTAATTCCTGCAAGTTTATAATACATTTTAGGGCTCTAATCCCTCTTCCTACAACACAGCTGAGTTAACAGCAAATATAATCTCTAACCATAATCCCACAACATTCACTCCAAGACCAAAGCTCAACATTTAAAGGAACATAGCATGAAATTAAACAGTGAGTTTTACTGCCAAGCTCCATTAAAAGAACAGAAAAGTGCAGTAAAAAGTTCTCCAAATAAATTACACACTTACATTCCTAAATCTTCTAAAACCACACGATGGCTTTCTGTAAAGAACAGGCTGAAATTACCTGGTTATTATTTAATGGAAATCTTATTAACTGTGAAAAAAATACATGTTCGTAGCAAAGGTTTTCCAGAACAAAACGTCTCATAGCTACAGCAAAGCATATTCTCACATTAATTAAAATGTGACACCAAAACAAAAAAAGAAATTAATCTAAAAAGAACTTTTTAAAGCAATATAATCTCAGTTAGCGACTAGTCAAGCACTGTGATCAAATCTCACTGCATTATACGCGACATAAGTTGTATTTTAATGTTGCTTATTTGTTCTTTTGCATCTTGAAGTAAAAATCATCATTTATTTCCATTGTATTATAAAAAAGAGGCTCATACATTCTTCAAAACATTTATTGTGTTTAATGAAAGAAAATAATAACTCTCTTACATGAATACCACAATAGTCTGAGAGATAACCAGCCAACAGGGAACATTCTCAGAACGTTGGCTAACGTTCTCGACAGTTATCAAAAGCGTTCTTGCAAGTAATGTTGGTAGTCCTTTTTTAATGTTATATATGATATATCAAAAACTTGAGTTATTATATATTATTCTCTATATAAAATGTGTAAATTCTCATAAGCAAGCAATAATGTTAATTATTTATGTTTAATAATGTTAATTTAATAATGAATTTAATTCAATGCTTAAGCACTAGCTGTTAAAACGTTCCTAGAGCTTTCAAAGTAATATTTTTAACGTTTGGGTTACTTAATGGAAAGGTTAAGGAAACGTTCTTACAACCTAAAATTGTCAGCTGGGTACCCTGGAGAAAAGTCTCTTGTACCCTTTTCACAACACAATGAGGTTGGGGGGGTTATTCCTCACTGTGAAGTTTGTGTCAGTAAGGTTTTGCAGACGCAGCCATTGAACAGACTAACTGGCCGTTTAACCTTTTCCACGGCCAGATTCCCGCCCCAGGATTGTTGTGTTCTGTCCCTTCTCTGTGGTGATAGATGCTTATTTCTCATCAGACTCAGTTGGGCTCTGACATTTATTTACACACACAACAGAATCTGCCTGAATTCTGTGTTTATATGCACTCAAGAAAAAACACAGAAAAAACGGCTGACCCTGGTGAGAGCTGCAAACACAATATTTATACAAAACTAAGAAACTGGAATATGAGTATTTACTTGTCTTCCATTTACTTGTTCAAATGAGGTCACAACTTTACTATTTAAAGGTAAGGAAAGTTTGTTCATCATTTTTTACTACAGGTAAGTGAATATCAATATCTGCTGTATCTTTTTTTCCTCTCTTCCATCTCATTTACTGTAAATATAAATATTAAAATAAAATATGTCACGGGTGGCCTATTGTGACAAATGCTTTCCTTATCATTTTCATATAACTGCTCTGAACCCCATTTCATGAAACTCATATTTTGCATTGAAAGCACGGCCTCTAACCTAAAGAGCTCAATTACTTACAAATCACAACCTGCAATTTACAACAGCATGTGAAAAAACGTCAAAGAAAATCTGTTGAAAAATTACCCAGTAAGGGCACAAAAGGCCTATAAATACAACACTTAATGCTGTAGTAAAGATATGACCACAAACAGCACTTCTTACAGCCCAATAACCAGCCGCAGTTACAACCTCTCAAGCTGCTCTCAGTCTGATAAACACTGCTCAGCTCGGGTCAGTGGTGCCGTGAATCTGCCGCCCCTTTACTCTTCCAAAACGACAGATCGGGAACGTGTTCAGCAATTACCAAAACAGTGCCGGCAATCGGCCATGAAATATTCACAGAGCTCCAGAAATCAATAGCACCTTATCAATGGCATAAAAGCTCTGCCACTCAATTAAAGCAATTACGCCTCGGCCTACAATCTCTCTCACCTTCACTGAAGAAGCGGCTTTAAGTCACTTCTGCGCTAATGGAAAATAAATTCGAGTGATGTCAGCGCTTGTATGTGAACGAGGCTCGTGTTTGTGAGGAAGACACGGTGGAAGCCTGTAATTTACACAGATTGCTCTTTGCACTAAACGTTCCTCTTAACAAGATGTTTTGTTTCTTTTGTGAGGCTGAAGCTTCATTTTCGAATCCTGGAGCGATGGAGTGCGTGCGGACGTCCCGGTTTTGCCACGTCAGCCGTAATCTCGCTGCGGACGTTTAAATGACTTTAGAAGGTAGCTGCGGCGTTTCTTTGTCTGCTGCTGTCGGGCCGTGAATAACAGCGCTAGGAGATAAGAGCTGACAAAAGCGGTGGAGAAAGGGCAGCAGAAAGCTTCATTCATGCCACCACAGCACATCTTTGTTTGTCGCTTTGTTCCTTTACTTCTCTTTCCTGCCACCAAAACATTGCTTCCCAACGTTAACATGCTTCCCTAAAGCTGCAATTTAGAGTTTAAAACGAACAAAAATCAGTTATTGAGCAAATACATGACAGGTCAGTGTTTAACACAATCTCATTATCTGACTCCCTTCACAACAGTAACTTTATAATAATGATTCATTTCAGATTTCCTGAGAAATCAGTTTGGCTTCATTTGACTTCAACATAAGAAAAGAAACGTACGTGAAGTAACCTGCAGTTTTATGTTTCAAGCTGAGAAGCAAAAGTTACGGATTGCAGCATTAAAACTTGAACTGAACAGTGAGGAAACTTCATTAAAAGCTGTTGAGGAGCAAACTGCAACGTTCTGAGGAGTGTTTGGTGCAGAGCTGAGAGAGAAACGGATACCTGATATTGTAGGGCTGATAAATACACAGAGATGCTCAGAGAAGATAAATCTCTGGCTTAGCCTGACACAGTCTTGGCAGCGGACGGCTCACCACAGAGAGGAAAGCTGTTCGGAGACTGTCCGTATCTGTTGGCCTTCATGACGCCAAAGGGAATTCTGGGAAAATGATTGAGTCCGCAACAAAAGCAACCCTCGTGGAACAGGCCTTATTCGACGCGCTCATTTGCCACTGAACAGATTAGACAGAATGTGATTAAACAGCGAAAGGCGTTTTTACTGAACACAGCAGAGCGAGTGACATGCCAGCGTGTCATAAACCTTGAAATCACTGCAGAAATTTCTATTAGCAGCCACAGACAGCAGTTAGCATGTTTAACAGACACGCACCATCTTAGCTGCTCAATCTGGAAAATTTTGAAATGCATGAACAACAAAATAAACAACAAAACAAACAACTAATTAAGAAATATGCCAAATGAAGCAAGTGAAGTCTGAGCTTTTAATAGATTTCTATTCTAAATCTACATTTTTAGAACATTTAAGATAACATTTTGTTACTGAATGGAAACGTTAGGGTTTGTACAACCTTAAATCGTTAGCTGGGCCCGGTTACACATTCAATGTACCAGAGCATCTCATCTACATTAATCCCTACAGGTGACTTCAACCAAACGAATATGCATGAACAATTGTTTAACCAAAGGAAACTTTAATGAAATGTAAAACTTTGTAGGATCTGACTGGAATCTTGTCACCTTTCCAGAACTCATCAGATGCCAGCTCCTCACAACTTCTGCCAATATGAGCTTCCCTTTCAGGCTCAGGTAAACTTTTCAGATTAGACCTCTTCTCGTTTGATATTGGCACAAAACTCTCTCTCAGGCAGCTGGTGGATGTTCTCCAGAACATTAACCTTCTCAGATGTGCCTGGGGAAATGAACTGTTAACATGCAAGAGCAAAAAACAGAAGAAAAAAATCTTTTCCTCATGAATACTCATGTGGAGGTAATTAGCCTCTTGGAGCCAGTCTTATCCGTCTTTTTCTGTACTGGCATTTGCAAAGGCCAGCCAAACCAGCCACTGAGGACCCCTGGGGGCTGGGTAAGCCAACACCTGGTTTTCCTAATCTCAAGATGAGCGAAGTCCTCCTGAGGACAGTTATCAATCACAAATGTGTGCACTTATTGTATGCAGGGCAATTTATTGACATTTTACCATCAAATTCAGATGTTAAAATCACACGAGAATGTAGAATGACTCTTCTCCATTTACACAAGTGTAAAAATTTCACACCTCTGTTTGATTTCAGCTCTGACCTGTCCAGCCCAGTGTTCCACTGCTCTCACATTTCAGCTAAACTCAGTCACATCTGAGAATATAAATCCCAGACTGCATCAGAAATGAGAATGAACATGCCCACGGTCCCTCTCAGGACACACGGCTATCAGAATAATGACATGCTGAGTCAGAGCTGCCCGCTCGCAGATAGACTCTCCTATCAGGTTCTGTCTCGCTTTCAGGGCCACAGGGGAGCCGTCACGGCGCTCCGAACACCTGGACAGCCGTCGCTCTAAATCCAACTCCACTTACTAACAGATATAATGAAAAGGAAGTGATAAAGAGAGAGAGACAGAGGAAAAGAGGTGTGAGACAGGGCTGGAGACAGACAGCCTCAATCAAAATAAAGTTAAATACAATCTGACTTATACAGACTCAGAGGACAAGAAATGGATATAAGAACGTTATTCAAACTTAATTCTGTAATGTTTTTAAAATGTTTCATTAACAACTTTAAAATAATGTTTCTGATATATAATTATATCAGACAAGACAAAAAAAAATCAAAAGTCACTCGATCTCAGTCATCGATTCTTTCTTCTCCTTCACGCACTATCTGCAGAACATCTGCTCCTCACCTCCTGCCTCTGACAGACACCAGCAATCTGTCCTCAGGTTTAATGCACTGCCTAAATGCAGAGGAGAGATCAATAAACAATTATTCCTCCCTCTCTCGCTCTCCACGTCTCTCAGGAAATGCTAACACCTTTTATCACTGCGTCAATAAATACCTGATCTGTTTGTTTTCATTATTGCGGGTGTTTAAAATATATCACATGAGGAGCCAAATCCAAAAATGGAACAAGCGTACAAGTGCCAGATTTAAATACACGAGCAAACTCATTCAGAATTCCACACAAAAGCCCTTTAAAATCAACTTCATGACAAATCTGTATTTAGGTGTGTGAGTTATATCTCCTCTTAGTCTCTTAGTTTCTCATAATTCTCAGTGAGATTCAATAGAGAGCAACTGGAGATTTTTGACTTCTTTTTCTCAATGTTTTTCCTGAGAAACAAAGGTAGTTATATATCTTGTAGGTGTCAGAGGAAATCTCAACTTTGTGTCACATTTAGCTTAGATATGCAACAAGATATACAACTTTAAAAAAAAAATGTCTACTAACGTTACTGCAAGAACAGTTTTCAATAACTTTAAATGAACTTTTACAGAATGTTAGCCAGTGTTCTGTGAACGTTCCCTGTTAGCTGGTCAGACACCAAAGTCTGTGGTCAAAAGTAAGAGATTATAACATGAACTCCAAAGTTTTACAAGGACTTCCCAACTATCTGAGATATGGCATCTATATCACTACACACTTACTGTACGTCAACAAATGTCTCACTTGTGTCCCTGAGGCTTTCAGAGAGAAACATCTGAAACTGATATAAAACACAACTGATGTTGTAATCTCCAGATCCACAAAAGCAATTCAGTTTCATCTGGATGAAGATCTCAGAGGTTAAAGGCAAGTTTTTTTCCTCTTAGCAGAACATCAGAGGAGCAGAAATCATGGCTCATCTTCATTTATGTTGAGTGGAACAGAATATGAACATAATTGTTTTTATGGCTCTACTCTCTGCGTTCAAAAACCCACTTCCGTCTCTCAAGATGGTGCAAAATAAAACTCCCTGCGGCCGTCAGCATGAATCACAAATATAATCATGTTTGTGTGCATCTCCACTCAGAGATGGTACATGTGATTATACTCTTCATGTTGTACAGTGAATCTCTTCTTCAAATAACAGCTCAAGCTCTCCAGAGTTTTATTAGCAAGTGTCTTTGTGACACGAGTACTGCAGCTACTACCAGAACAACTGCTTACTATTAGAAACGAGGACTGTCCCAGTTACCAAACGTTCTCAGAACATTGACAAAACACATTCTTGCAGTAATGTTAGCAGAACTTTTTTAACATTAATATATCATACATATATACATATGACAACAAGTCTGTCCACAATCCAGTTCCCACAGCTGTGGTGGCTGATCTCAGAACAGTCTAAAATAGAATAAATACTAACTAAATTGGATCAATAAAAGCTCAATGCACTGCTAACAAGAATGTACAGTAACTCCCAAGCGTGTGGTATTACCATTACCAAAATATTATTAAAAAATGAACAGGAAAATCATCAGTGAATTAGTGACTTAATTCGGTCTTACATAAAGTTTACATACATATTTATATAAAGTTCACATATGATTTCAAAAAACCTGGTTTTATAGAGGATGCTATGAAGACATCTGATGATGTTTACTGCTGAGTGCAGGGGAAATAGAGTGAGAGAGAGAGAGAGAGAGAGAGAACCACAGGGTCTTCTAAGCTGGGTCATAACTGGGCTTTGACAGACGTGTTGTGAAATACCAGCAGTGGGTGAGTCAACACTTTGACTGACTTGGGACGTATGACCTGCGTCTCTTGTCACTGGAGAGAAACACGAACAGAAAACGGCTCTCAGCTTTTGTCAACAGCACTTTTCAACTTGTAATCCTCTCAGCTATTGTGCCCACTGGAATCTCGGCCTGTTTAACTGAACCGGTTCTGCACGCAGGTCCAGTCCATTACACAGAACTACACAACAAAACAAACCTCACAGGACAACAGCGACAAGGTCCAATAAAACTGAAAACACAAAAACACAAAGAAACGAGGGCAAAAGTAGACAAACGTGTTTCTTTACATTAACATTTATTTATTTATTTAGACTTAAGACAAAGTGACTTAAGAGCAAACAATAAGAACAGTCTACAAAGATACGTTTGGGGTAGCACACAACTGCTCTCTACTGTAAATAAAACACTTACAGTAAGACGTCTGGTGTCTCAGAGGCTGGAGATTTCTGTTCATGACCGTAAGATGTTGCAACAGTCTGTTTCTCATATGAGGCTCTGAAGTGCAGGTTGGAAACAGTGGAAGATTGAGAAGCTCTTTTCTCCAGTTTTCTCTGTGCGTCAACAGGTTAATTTGTAGCTGTGCAGTGAGTGGAACAGCCGTCCTGACCTCCACTGATTACTCTGACCTTTTGCTTTGTTGTGTTTTCCACTTACAGACTCATGCAAGTCCAAACATTTCACTTCTAAATCAGCTGTTTGTCATCTAAACCACCTACTTACTCTCCTATGTGAGTAATGTGTGTGTGTGTGTATCAAATTAAATTCTAATCAATTAAATTATTATATATATCAGATTAAGTTATCAATAAAGACACATGTAAAGACACATGTCAATTTCACCTTTTCACAGAGTCTCATGGTTTTGACCTTCAGAATGCTAGAATCTCAGCCACATTAGCATTCATGACCGAAACAGAAAGACAACTCTGTCAATGGAGTATTTAGACATATAATGTCTTCTTCTGCAGTGGGTGGCGCTGGCTTTCCTCTGAACATATTTCTCTATTTCTCCTTTCATGCTAAGGTTGTCCGTCACAGCAGGAGTGAGGCATTCACATTCTGGAAGAGGAGAGACAGGGAGCTGAGAGGTGGGTGGGACGTCTGGATCTCCCCGTGGCGTTCTGGGTAGGAGGCAGCAGAGAAGACAGAGAAAGCTTGAACATTACATAAATGTTGCATGAGGTCCACTGAGTCAGTCTGACGAATAGCGTGTGGGTTGACTTGCCTGCCGCGCGCATCAGCAGGGACGGTCGCATTTTAGCAGGCTGGGTTAGCACGCTTCAGTGAGCACACTTGACTTCCTGCTCCCGAGACACCCTACCCTCCTTCTTCTCCAACCCTATTTGTCCTTTCTCCTTTTCTTCTGCTCTTATTTATTCCAGTAATAAGGGTTCAGACGAGTGTGAGGAAAGCTACTTTAAAACACTGGTGGGCACCACCAAAAATTTTATTGTAAATAACTTCATATCACAGTATAATCATTTTTGCATGTAAATCTGTAACGTTTGCCTCTCTACTGCCGTCTCTGTTTGAAACATAAAATTGCAGGTTACTTGCAGAGCCATTTTCTTAATGTGGATGAAGTTTAAATTCTAAACAACTGCTGTAAGAACAAACTACAAACACTTTGAATGGGGGTAAGATATGGAACAGAAGAATTATACAGAATGATAAATGTATTTAAATCACTTTACTTGAAGAGACTTTAAACAAGCATAACAGAAACTGTTTCTGGAAAAGATCACCTACTCTGATTTAAATACGTTCTTGAGCTCTAACACTGTATAGAAGAATTAGCGACCACAAAGATAATTCATGACAACCCAGAGAGATCCACATTAGACAAAGTCAACAGCTTCAGCATAAGGAGCATCTGAGTGATCTCATCTGAAAGCTGGACTTTAGCTCCTCAGCCTTACAGCTCCTGGATCTCAGCATCTGGAGCTTTTGCTCTCCAAAAGCTTCGCAGCTAAAAATGATTGTCCAGGAGTCCAGGAAAGACAAATCTTCTAAGCCCAGGGTTCAGAGAGCCCAGAGAGAAATATTCATGACCCATTTTTTGGAGCATCTATAAATCATAGCAAATGAAAAAACAGTGTGAAAGAAGAACAATTTATAACGACTCTAGTCGTATTTCCAGTTTCTTTCTGCCTTTGCAGGTACAGATGGAACGATTTAAAGACAGAGTAGGCGATTCTTTCCAGAAAGATATTTTGCTATGCCGGTTAAAGTCTCTTTACATCCTGACAGAAATCACTAAGCGGTCTAAATATATTTATATACATTTGTATGTTCTGTATGTTCATTCAATCATTGCTTGCGGACCAAATTCAATGATAGGATGTCCTACTTGCCTGTCAAACTGTGTATGTGTTCATGTGTTTTGGGGGTGTGGCTTTGGAGAGCCTGTGAAGGGAGGGCGGGATCAAGCTGCTATTGCTAGCCTCTCTGATAATGTAAGGCTAATGATTCACTCCACGTGTCCAAGTTCTCACTAACAATATCAAAACACAAGCGTAGGTTTTATCAAACCGCTTTTATTTTAACAGGAAGTCGTCCCCTTTCAAGCGACAAAGCCACGACTTTACTCTTGTCGTGACTACGAACACGTGGCCGAGTGAGAAAGGGTTCAAACGCGACCTTGCCTTTCTCACGCAGGAAATGAGACTCTGTTTATACTGTGAGATAATGGAGTGATTTATTGGAAGGGAGCGTTTTGTTCCAAGCCTAATTAATCCTGCCGCTCTATGTTACTGCTGAGATCAGACAGAAAGCAGCAATATAACAGAGTTAGAAAGAGAATTAGGGAAAGCAGTATTTGTGTTCAGCCATTTAGAAGACAAACATCTGCTCATCGTACACATGCAGCCTGTGGCTCACAAAACCAATCTGAGGGAGAAAACTCACCATAAAGAGAATCACACACACACACACACACACACACGCACGCACACACACGCACACACACATGCACGCACGCACACACACACACACACACAGCATTATAATTAAGATGTTTGCATTTACACAGTCAGTCCGCTGCTGTCTTATAGAATTAATGTCTAATGTGAAGCTGTCAGAAAACATCCATTCTACAAACTCCCTGATTCACAGAACCCATGCAAACCCATCTAACAATTTTAGGTTGTAAGAATATTTTCTTAACGTTTCCATTAGGTAACAAAAAGAGTATCACTAAAGGGACAGTGATATGGGATTTTTCCTCAACGATTAGTTCACCTAAAAATGAAACTTCCTGCATCATTTACTCACCCTCATGTCATTCTAAACCTGTTTGACTTTCTGGCTTCTGAGGAACACAAAAGATTTTTAAGTACGTTGAAGTACACGTTGACATCTGAACACAAAACCACTGTAGCATTTCTCAAAATGTTCCACAGAAGAAAGTCATATAGGTTTAAAATAACATGATGGACATGTAAATGATGGACAATTCTGGGATGAACTAACCCTTAAGAAAGACATAAACAAGATAAAACAGTCAAGACCTTGTTGTCCACCTTTAGGTGTTGGGGTTTGTATCTATTAGCATACTAGACAGTAAAGGGCAACAAACAGATTGAGCAATCCCAGAATTCCAAGAGACAGCTTCATGGTAGCTTCACAACCCTAGAAAAAGGAAAGAAAAAAACACCCTGTTGCACTTTCTCCCTCCCATCCAGATTTGTGCATGAAAGCGGTGGATATCGCCAGCCAACCACAGGCAGAGCACACTGCCGGCTCCATAAATTTCTCTCGGCAGAATGGGCACGCAACCAACGAGCTTGTTTTATTTGCTATAATGGCTTCCTCTTGGCAAAATATGAGCTAAAGAAAAGGTGGGGAAGGATGTTGGAGAGCTACTGAGGAAAAGTTACATATGTCAAAGACAAGCAGCTATAACTCCAGACTACAGACACACAACACATACCGCAGTAGATCTTCTTACAAGCTTCCAAACGGTCACCTCATTGGAAGTCAGTGTAAATCAAGCGTTGAGGGCCTCTTGCCATCAAAGTGTCAAGCCTTTTAGCCTCGCGCCGTTCGCTTCGATGCAGAAACCCGTCACGCAGATGCCTGGAGCCTTTAGTGGAACAAATACAGCACCGTCCACTGTCAAACACAGAAGCCTTTGAGGGAAACCGCTAAAAATTGTCTTACATTGTGGACTTCATGTACAGCACTTTCTACTCTCACAGTTACAGCACTACCGTGTCTAAAAAAATCAAGTCCTCTATTATACACTTGTACGTATGTCCTCACATTCTACAACTGCTCTGTCAGCCATATGGATCTAAATTGTGCACCACTTATTTCACACAAGGTTACATGTAGACTGTGTAGTAACCAAACTGACAAATGTCATGACCTCGATGCCCCCTACAACAGTGGCCAGTATCCCTTCTTAGATGACATTTTTAGTCTTAATCTATTCAGACAGTAGGGAGAGCGACTACACTCAAATGTTTGCAGATCAATGCTCTGAAGTTTAAAGTTGCACACAAAAACAGACTTATCACAACCGGTGTAGTAAGTATGAGTTCTTTTAATGAATCATATAAACAATCTCACAACTTACAAGTTTTAATTAGTCTACTGAACTTATTTAACAAGCTTAGAACAGAATTCAGTAGGAAACAGCTTTCAGGAGGTAAGGCCAACCTGAGTCACATATTTTCACTGAAAAATGGGTAATTATGCAACTTCAAATCTGTGATTTGGTTGTAATCACGGTAAACAGTCACAGACGTGCATTTTAAATCCTGAATCAAACAAACATTGCCCTCAAACACCTGCTGTGAAGATTCACTCTCAACTACATCTAATGAAATGGCGGGAATATTCTATATGCCGGATCTATGAGGGTCTGTAGAATCTCTGTATGTGACTGTCTTTAGTTTTAACTCAGTGACTGCAGTTTCCGTCACTCCCTGTGATGGCGTGCGCGCCGTCACCCTCCGGGACACGTCTACATGCCGCGACAGACAAATCCGTTCCCATTAGCATGACAACGGTACACGCAGGGCAACAGTGCGCAGGAGGTGCCACACTGCATATACGGAGAGACGCTGTAATTTGCTCGTGTGGGAGGGTTTAAGAAGCTAAATCTCTCTGTGCTATATGAGGTGACGACTTCTGAGGGACACGGAGGGGGAACAAAGGATGGGGAAAAGACAGCAAATGAGCGCTGAGATGAAGGACCCAAGCAGAAGATATTCATTAAATTCATCTTCTGTCAATAAAGCTGCCGTCTTGTGAGGATTCTTTCATCCCGGTATAAACCAGGCTAGCAGCCAGTTCATGGCGGGTTCAGCCTAAACAGATGAGACAGGGTTCAGTGCTAAGCTTATAAAGAAGGCAAGACTACCACAGCATGACTACTCACACCTGATAGTTGCCAATTATACAGAGAAACCCAGCAGAGAGAGAACAGGAAGTGATCAGGAGGAGAAAAAGGGGGACAGAGAGATGACAACATTTGTTTGGTAAAATGTTTGTTATTTTGATCGTACAGCAGTTGTTTAGAATTTAAACTTAGAATTTAAACTTTAGAAAATAACTCTGCAAGTAACCTGCATTTTTATGGTTCAAACAAAGATGGCAGTAGAGAGACAAAAACTTCAGCTTACAGCTTTAAATGTAAAAGAGAGCAAGTACACATTAAGAGCTCTGTAGGGTTAAATGAACAATCCCCATGTGAGAATCATGACTAAGTGTGTCAGAGCACATGCAATGCTGGGTGACATTTTTTAGTCATGTATTCTCTCCTGATAGCTGAAAAGATTTAACATGAAGAAGCTGAAATTGGCAAGCCCTGCTTTCATCACAGACAGAGACTATTTTTTGCTCATTTTCTTTCTTCTTGAGGAGAAATATGAGCCTGGCACGGAGCCCAATACTGCCAGTGTCCAGCAGCCTGCAGAAGTCCAGTGCTCTGTTTCTCTGAATGGAAAGATAAAAGCATGCGGTTTTAATTATCTAACCCTGAACTCAACGCTTACCAATCAGCAGCTACGCATCGCGTTACCCTGAAAATGCTCATTTAAACTGCCTGTGCTACTGTCAACAGCCTGCGCTAACAAAACAAACTACATCATAACAACATAAGACTTGCGCCTCAACAAAAGCCACCATCACACACAGCTCCAGCAAAGAAAACTGGAAAAGGCTTGTTAATAAAAGCATTACATTGTGATTAGCCGCTAATCAGATATGGACAAGGGCCCATTTCTACAGTCTAGATGGCCCCAGCGAACGACAGCTCCTGCCAGCCATTGTAAATCACCGCTTTCAGCATGCAAATGGGCAGTTTGCTTTTCTGCTAACGTGGTGGGCGTCAACCTAAAAATTGGCTATTCTAGCAAGGTCATGGGGATCATGCTAATGCTAGCTCTAACAGTTTTGTTCCACTTTTCTGCAGATCTTAACTAGAAGAAATGAAAGCCACGTGTTCTGCTATGACTTTAGTATTTCAGCCAAACAGAAACTGAACGCCGACTCTACAGAATCTGGAACAGACCGTCTCCACCTTGTTACAGTGGTTTGGGTTCAAGGTAGCGTGAAGATGAAGGCATCTGGAACGGCTTTATAGATAAAAGAGATTGGAGTGGTTTATAACACAAACAAGACCTTTGAG
The DNA here is from genome assembly GCA_036877625.1 of Ambastaia sidthimunki. Classification (NCBI taxonomy): domain Eukaryota; kingdom Metazoa; phylum Chordata; class Actinopteri; order Cypriniformes; family Botiidae; genus Ambastaia; species Ambastaia sidthimunki. Next base: position 4,877 of record JAZGTK010006617.1, on the reverse strand, counting down.
AAATGATGCAACCATTAACGATAATCAAAGAAGATTTCCACATAATGTGATGACCGTAGCAGTTTACAAGAAACAGATGATGAAATACTTCAACAGGACAACAACTCCATTCCAAAACTGTTTTAGGACAAAACCAAGTTTCTAATGCGGAGGCTGATGGGCTGATTTCTGTACCTTCTCCAAGCCAGCGTCCCAGATTTACAATACTGCAATCCCACAATGCATCACACTGAACAAACACAACAAACTGTGTGAATACGTGTGCCATGTTCTACACTTATTGTGTTGTCTAGTTTAGCAACACGACAACATCAAAAGTTTACTAAATTAATTCTAATTAAATTAATCAATTCGTTGCAAGATGAACTGTGTGATTAAGTGCCTATGCAAATAACTTTAATTTCCATCAGTATGTGTTTACAGTAAAAGGTGTTTTCTCTAATGCATTTTATGTGATGTTATAAAAAAGTAGCGAAAGTTCCCTTTGCAGAAAGATTAAAGCAAAAAACACATCCTGAACACATTTCCATCTCTCCTCCTGAACAGCCTCCTCAGCCAAAGTCTTGTGTCAGCCCTGCTGTGTAACCAGTTTCCCACGACCACCTCCGTTCTACAGACTTTCTCTTTCGACGCGGAGCAGCGTGGCTGAGGTCGCAGGTCTCCGGTGCTGCCAGTCACAGTCAGTGACTCACTAATTGTGACTTCAAGAGTTAGTTACTCTGACAGGAAACCTCTGGTCTGAAGGCCACAGCCACTCACGAGACACAATTACAAGGATGTACAGTTGATAAGTGCAGCTAACTGGGGTTAACTAGTCCACTTATCCATTCTAAGTATTGCAAAAGCTAACAAAAGTGCGCTAGTCAAACAATTTCACATTGTAATTAAAAAATACTGTTCACAAAACTTCAGTACTCACAGCAGGCAATAACATTACCTTTAAATGTATATAATGTCTTTAGTTTGATTTCTTGTTATTCAGTATCTTATGCATAAAACGAAATATTATGTATTCTATATACTACGTACATTTCTATGTCCATTTCTCGTAAGTAAAAAAAGGTCTGTGCTATTTCACCAAATTATTTAATAACCTTAACCAGGTTAGTTAATAACCTTAACTAACCTGCTCAGCAAGACTGCCTTCAAACTGAACTAACTAATAACACTAATGACAGCAGTCATGTGGAGAGCTTAAAAGAAAACACCATTCGCAGAAATATCAGCCGCGTTGCTTCACAAATTGTGCTGTGAGACATTTCAGAACGTACCGGTGTGAAAGTGAGCTGCCGTAGCTAACAAACATTCACATACTAGCGTAGAGTATGTCTGGGGCCTTTGTAACAAGGACAGAAGGAAATAAATGGTGACACATCCACTCTTTCACACGCACAGTTTAACATGAGTCACAAGCTTGCCAACTGGAAACCATTATCCAATTGAGTGGAATTAGAGCATTAACATAATTAAAGCATTCACTACATCTGATGGGGAATAAAGCTTATTTGCTCGCCTAAATTACAGTAGATTGTGTGATTCTCTGTTCATTCCTCTCTCTCTCTCTTTCTTTTTTTTTCCATTCTGCTATAATTTACTCTGTGGTGTCCGTTTCATTAAGATCACCTTTGTCCGCTGGCCCGTATTAGGGGCCCATTGTCTGTATCATGATGGAAAGATGAAAAGGGTTTTCGGCTCATATTTCTAGAGTTCCTCTTTCCAGGGAAGAAAAACTGTCCTTCATGTCTCTCTAAAACCCACCGATCAACCAATTTCAAGTTCAAATGCATTTATCCACCATTCAGTTACAAAACCTCTCCGTGTTGCCCTGGACATAAAAAAGTATTTACTGTAGTCTTACAAGGAATGTCTCAGCCAATTTTACGTTGTAAGAACATTCCATCAAGTAAAAAACGTTGTGAAATGTTCCCGAAACATCCAGTTTTTAGGCCACATTTTTTTTAGACTGCTTAGTTATAAGAACATTATTCAAGCTTTTTTAATTCTGTAACATTTTTAAAACATTCCACTAAGAACTTAAAAATAATGTTTTGTAATATGGTATATAACATTATAAAATGTTGCACTAACATTACTGCAAGAACATCATAACTCATGAGAGAATATATAAAGAACATTAGCCAATGTTAAAAATTCCTTTTCCCAATTACAGCCTGTTGTGTGCACATTAAAATCTGCTGATGTCTGGAACTCAGGCAACATGGCAGAAGATGCAACAGCTGTAAGGAGAGGACTGAAAACCGGCACTGATGGTCTGATTCTAGTGTCCAGATTGAGTGATTCTCACTCTGATCCAGACGGTTCTGCAGCTGATAATGCCACAGTATACGTGACGCATTACTCCAGTAAAACAGCGGATCTGCACCAATGCACAGCAACACATTCTAAATGTCACAGTCATGAATAAAATGATGCAGAGTTGATACTGGCTGACTTATATCATTAGTCTTTGTTGAGTTTCTGGACTGTTTGTTCTAAAGCTTCTCTGTTGTTCTCTGTGTTTAGATTCTGTGCCATTTACAGTCTGACTACATGTCTGATCTGCTTGTTTCTGAGTATTTCACAGTGAAGAACCACATACTGTATATATATATATAAAAAGTATAATATAAATATAAGAGACAGATGGATATTATACAAAACTACAAAAATATTTTCTCCAATTTATCATTTATGCACATCATGTTTTTCGTATAATCCCACAGTGGGCTCATCTGACATGCAAACACTTTCTATTACATAACTGTACTTCTCTCAACACATCTTCAGCAGAGGATTTTTAAACAACAGTAAAATAATTCAATATGATGCATTTTTACACGTTTACTTCCCTCACTAAACAAGCTGCCAGTATCTCCACATCAGACCTGTAACTCAGTACGGTGCTTCTTCTGTTTGAGTAAACACACACTCTGCTAATGCAACTTCCTGCAGCCACGCTGGCACGCGCAAATGCAAACTCACAGCAGGGTATAAAAATTCTCCCGGCCTCTATTTTTCACACTTTTTAGATTGTTTTTGTGTTTCTCCTGTGCCGGGAGTTTATGTGGGCAGTTAGAATCTTCTCATCACAGGGGCTTCTGTCTTTAAAAAAAGATGGCATCACAAAAATAATAAAAACTGTTAAAATGTTTACAGCCAACAACCATTTGGAATAAAAGCCTTTCTGTGCCGCAGATTGACTCTGAGAGATAGAAAGGACTCCAAGGTCAACACAGCCTTTGTTTTAAAGGTGCTAAAACAACCAGGCTGAAGCGTTTCAATAATGTTCCACCTCTTTCAGCCCAGCAAAAATAAATACAAATAAAAAGGAGGACGTGTTTGTTTTCATGCTGCAACTAGATTAACAAAATCAGTTTTAAAAAAAATTGAACTTTAGATTTAGTTTCTACAAAAATAAGTTTTATTTTCACACACTGTGTTGCCAATAAAAACAGTTTCTCTTTGAGGCTGTTCACACTTTCATCGCTAAAAGAACCAAACTGGATTTAAAAGAACAATAAAGATTGTAAGATAAAGGTTAATGTTTCCATTAAATTTACCCAAAATTGAATTTTTTTCCCTCATTTACTCCCTCCCCTGTCATTGTAAACCTGCATGACATTTTTGTTTCTGAGGAACACAAAAGAAGATATTTTATATTAGTCACCAAACAACAGTGGCACCCATTGACTTTCACTGTATGACACAAAACCACAGATACATTTCTCAAAACATCTTCTTTTGTGATCTACAGAAGCAAAAAATTCATACAGGTTTGTAAGGGCCTCAGCTTTAACTCAGCCCAAACCCTGTCAAGATGAATATTATTTTATTGTAATATAATACTACTATATAACTATGCATGATGATATAAGCCAACCGCTTGGAAACTTCAGGCAAACAATCCACAGATCACCTCCAGAGATAAGTTTAATGTGAAGACTCTCATAACACCCATCACAGTGAAAAAAAACACACATATCTGTGACTCTGTCACAGCTAAAGGCCATTTTTTTGTGATTTACTGTTTCCTACATAAAGAACATTCTGTGAAAATATAATCTTGATATCTTTATTAGTGAGATCATGTCAAAGACTGATCTCAAAGCTTGATTATGAGGCAGGTTCGCAATTTTGCACTTAAAAATAATTGCACCATATTGCAACTTCAATTTTGTCAATTAATCATAAAGACCTAAAAAAAATGCAAAGAGAACATGCACACACAAACACTGAGGTGACACGTACTCTGCCGTGTGTAACTTCCTGTTTATCTAAGATGCTAATCCTGAAAATGGAGCCTCTGATCTCATAACATTCATCTGAGCAGTGTGTGCGTGACAGCAGGAAATTACAGACGCCAGTCAGAGACAGTCGGCTCTTTTGAGGCTGCAGTTGTCCTGGTTTAGTATTTCAGAGTGAAACCGCATTTCTGTTTATAAAACAGATATATGCACTTCAGCTGCGAGTCCTGTTTAGCAGCTTAAACTAGGCCTGTTTCCTTTCCTCACAGAACAAAACCACAACCTCTACCTCGATAAACACCTACCAAAACCTCGAAAGCATCTCACAGCCTCAAGCAACTATTAAACTCTCAAAAAACTGTCACCTCACTCTAAAGACTGCTGGTTTCTAAGACACCATCTAACCTTAAAGACGGTAAAGTCGGTTTCACCTAAGAGCTTTATTTCCACATTAAAGAAGAGAAAACTGGGGCACTCTATTTTCAGAGCGCAACCCTTCCACGACTCCAGTGAAGGCAGAGAAGCTGAGAGGTAAAACAGGTGCAGATGTAACATGGGAGGGCAGGTATCTGGGTTGAAAGCCAGTGGGAGAGTGTGGGCTTAGATACAGTCCCAGCCCACAAGAATGAATCA